>JAAGEH010000006.1:5008126-5282486 GCA_011751065.1 Lasiurus cinereus
TTCTTTCTTTCTTTCTTTCTTTCTTTCTTTCTTTCTTTCTTTCTTTCTTTCAATATATCTTCCATTAAATATTCCTAAACATGTCTAGTAATTAATGTGTCAGCATTGTATGCTATTTAAAATATTTAGAAAATGTAGGAGGAGGAGCAAACAGGCCCTGAAGCCTGTTTCCAGGCCTCTAGCCACTTGAATTTTAAAATTGCCATTTTTTTCCTAGAGATAAAGATCTAAGTTTCTGTTAAGCCTGTGCCAGCAAGAAAGTTCTTCTCTAGGGAGGGTAGAGTTGGGGAGGGGGCAGGGTCCGAAGGTGCTGAGGCCAGAGCAGTTTTCAAAGCATTAAAGGGTGATTTGCTTTCAATACCCATGAGGGTTCCAAACCTGGGGAGGCAGCAGAGACATTCCTTTCCCCTCTCGGTTCTCCGGCCTTTTGGCCTCTGTCCAGACCTCAGGAGGTAGGAGAGACATCCCCTGCTGTTTATTGGGTCAACGACTGGGATGCTGGTCCTTAGCTTTGGCTACTGACTCCAGGTATTGGTATGGGCAATCAAAAATCTAAACCGGATCCTAAGACACCTCTAGGGTGTCTCCTCACCTATCTGGCTAAGCAATCTCTGACGCAGGCAGCAGTTATAGACAGAGACGCCGGAAAAATGAACGCCAGGAATTAGCACAGGCTGGAACTTACCGCTGACGCTGCTGAGCTGAGGGGAGAAGCCTGAGGGTCCTAAGTCAGAGGTGAGAAGAGGGCGGCACCCCGAATTGTGAATGGAAAAATGAGATGCTCGTACCCTCCTGGATCTTGGGCACCAAATGTAAGGTTCGAGGCACAGGAAACTGGAGTCGGAGATTAAGTCATGTTAAAAGAAGAAGTTTATCCCATACTAACGAGCAAGATAGAAAAACCAGGATTAGAGGAAAAGGAGGAGGAGAAGGACCCTCCTCCTGCAGACTGGGGAGAGCAGCAACACCTGCACAGGTGAACATGCCTTTTGAGTTGAGGAGCAGGAAGAGGTGGGTCCCAGGGCGGAATGGGAAAGGGCGGGGCCCAGGACACTAGGCACATGCTGATTGGTGGTTCAATGTCTTGGGGATGTCCCAGCGCAGACACTGGTTACATTATACTCTGCCACTAGTTGGGGGAAGGGAGAATTTATCACTCACTAGCACCCAAAGATCAGGAGTGAGGCCCATTCTTTGGTATAAAACATTTCTCAGAGACCTGGCTAGTGTGGCTCAGTTGGTTGAAGCATTGTCCCATACACCAAAGGGTCATGGGTTCAATGCCTGGTTAGGACACATGGCCAGGTTGTGGGTTTTAATTCCAGTCGGGATGAGTACAGGAAACAACTAATGTTTCTCTCTGTGTGTCTTTTTCTCTCTCTCTCTCCCTCTTCCTCTCTCATTAATAAACAACAAAAACATAACCCAAGTGAGGATTAAAAAAAATTTTCCCAGATGTGCCTCACATGATTGTGGAGAAACTTTGCCTAAAATCTTCCTTTCTCATAATCTGAGAAAAACCTTCCTTTCTCACAAACTTCCTTTCTCATAATAGTTGAGATTACAGCTAAAGTCTTCTGATGCACTACCCAATGTGTGCTTGGTCTAACCTGGAGTCCACCATGTGCCTAGTCTAACCTAAGATCCATGATGTGCCTAGTCTAACCTGAGAAGCAAGTGCTATAACTGTAAAATATATACAAGCTAAACCCTATATGCTTCATGTGCATAAAAGGAATGTACACTATCCCATTAATAATATTTATACTGGTTACATGATGAAATTATACTCTGAATATATTGGATTAAATAAAATAGATCATTAAACTAACATCATTTCTTTTTTTTTATTGTGTTACATGTATACATATCTCCCCATTGCCCCACCTCCCTCCCAGGCATACCCCAACCCCTAGTATCTATGTTCATTGGTTATGCTTATATGCATAGATAAAAGTCCTTTGATTGATCTCTTATCTACTCCACCTCTCCTTAATCTTCCTGCTATAATTTCACAGGCTGTTTGATGCTTTACTGCCTCTGTATCTATCCTTTTGTTCATCAGTTTACAATGTTCTTTATTATACACAAATGAGTGAGATCATGTGCTGTTTCTCCTTCATTGACTGGCTTATTTCACTAAGCATAAGGCTCTCCAGTTCCATCCAGGTTGCTGCAAATGGTAAGAATTCCTTCTTTCTAATGGCAGCATAGAATTCCATTGTGTAGATGTATCACAGTTTTCTGATCCACTCATTTGCTCACAGGAACCTAGGCTGTTTCCAAATTGTAGCTATTGTGAATTGTATTGCTATGAACATAGGGGTGCATAAAACCTTTCGGATTGGTGTTTGTAATTTCTTAGGATAAATTCCTAAGAGTGGGATTGCTGGGTCAAATGGGAGATCCATTTTTAGTTTTTTAAGAAAACTCCATACTGTTCTGCACCTGTCTGCATTCCCACCAACAGTGCACAAGGGTTCCTTTATCTCTGCATCCTCGCCAACACTTGTCATTTGTTGATTTGTTGATGATTGCCATTCTGACAGGTGTAAGATGGTATTGCATTGTCGTTTTGGTTTGCATCTCTCAGATAATTAGTGACTTTGAACATGTTTTCATGTGTTTCTTGGCCTTCCTTCTGTCATCTTTTGAAAGGTTCTATTTAGGTCCATTGCCCATTTTTTTATTGGATCATTTATCTTCCTTTTATTAAGTTGTATAAGTTGGCTGTAGATGTTGGAGATTAAACCTTTATCACTGATATTTGGAGATATGTTCTTCCATACAGTGGTCTTTCTTGTTGTTTTGTTGCTGGTTTCTTTTGCTGTGCAAAAGCTTTTTATTTTGATATAGTTTCATTTGTTTATTTTTTTTTTTAGCTTTCATTGCCTTTGGAGCAATATCAGTGAAGAAGTTCTTTCGGCATATGTCTGAAATTGTGCTGCCTGTGGATTCCTCTAATATTTTTATGGTTTCCCTTCTAATGTTTAAGTCCTGTATCCATTTTGAGTTTATTTTTGTATTTGGTGTAAGTTGGGGATGCAGTTTCATTTTTTTGCATGTATCTGTCCAATTTTCCCAACACCATCTGTTGAAGAGGCTATCCTGGCTCCACTGTATGTTCATGCCTCCTTTGTCAAATATTAGTTGAGCATAGTGGTTTGAGTGGATATCTGGATTCTCTATTCTATTCCATTGGTCTATATGTCTGTTCTTGTGCCAGTACCAGGCGGTTTTGAGAACAGTTGTTTTGTAATATAGCGTGAAATCTGGAATTGAGATCCCACCTACTTGATTCTTCTTTCTCAGAATTGCTGTGGCTATTCATGATCTTTTTTTGTACCAGATGAATCTTTAAAGAATTCTTTCTAGGTCTGTGAAATATGTCGTTGGTATTTTAATGGGTAGTGCATTGAATCTATAGATTGCTTTGGGTATTATGGACATTTTAATGATGTTGATTCTCCCAATCCATGAGCATGGTATGCTCTTCCATCTGTTAACATCTTCCTCTATCTCTTTTTTCAGTGTCCTGTAGTTTTCTACATATAGTTCTTTTACCTCTTTAGCTAGGTTTGCTCTTAGGTATTTTAATTTTTTTTTGGTGCTATGGTAAATGGGATTGCTTTTTGAGTCTCTCTTTCTGTAATTTCACTATTAGTGTATAGAAATGCCACAGATTTCTTGGCATTAATTTTGTATCCTGCTACATTGCCAAATTCATTTATTAAGTCAATTAGTTTTGGGATGGAGTCCTTCGGGTTTTTTATGTACAGTATCATGTCATCTGCAAATAAGGACAGTTTTACTTCTTCTTTTCCAATTGGGATGCCTTTTGTTTCTTCATCTTGTCTAATTGCAATGGCTAATACTTCCAGTACTATGTCGAACAGGAGAGGTGAGAGTGGGCATCCCTGTCTTGTTCCTGTTCTTAGGGGAAATGGTTTTAGTTTTTTCCCATTGAGTATGATGTTAGCTGTGAGTTTATCATATATAGCTTTTATGATGTTGCGGTATGATCCTTCTATTCCCACTTTGCTGAGAATTTTTATCAAGAAAGGGTGTTGGATTTTGTCAAATGCTTTTTCTGTATCAATTGATATGACTATGTGATTTTTATCTCTCAATTTGTGTATGTGATGTATCACGTTTATTGATATGTGGATATTGTACCATCCCTGCATTCCTGGGATGAATCCTACTTGGTCATGGTATATGATCTTTCTGATGTACTGCTGAATCCGATTTCGTAGAATTTTGTTGAGGATTTTGGTATCTATGTTCATGAGAGATATTGGCCTATAATTCTCTTTCATTGTGTTGTCTTTATCTGGTTTTGGTATTAGGGTAATGCTGGCTTCATAGAAGGTATTTGGAAGTGTTCCTTCTTCTTGAATGTTTTTGAATAGTCTGAGGAGGATAGGTTTTAATTCTTCCTTGAATGTTTGATAAAACTCTCCTGTATAGCTATCTGGTCCCAGGCTTTTGTTTGCTGGAAGCTTTTTGATGACTGCTTCAATTTCTTCCATAATTATTGGACTATTGAGATGTTTAGATTTTTCCTGATTGAGTTTTGGAAGGTTATATTTTCCTAGGAATATGTCTATTTCTTGCAGGTTGTCCAATTTGTTCGAATAGAGTTGTTCATAGTATTTTTTTTAACAATCCTTTGTATTTTGGCAAGGTCTGTTGTTATTCCTCCTCTTTCATTTCTGATTTTGTTTATTTGGGTCTTCTCTCTTTGCTTTTTGGTGAGCCTGGCTAGAGGTTCATCAAACTTGTTTATCCTTTCAAAGAACCAGCTCTTGGTTTTGTTGATCTTTTGAATTGTTTCTTTGGTCTCCATGTTGTTTATCTCCACTCTGATCTTTACTATTTCCTTCCTTCTGCTTACACTGGGCTTTTCCTGTTGCTCTCTTTCTAGCTCTTTGAGTTGTAGGGTTAGGTAATTTATTACCATTGTTTCCTGTTTTCTGCAGTAGGCTTGTAGGGCTATGAACTTCCCTCTCAAGACTGCTTTCACTGTGTCCGAAAAATTTTGTATTGTTGTGTTGTCATTGTCATTTGTTGTCATGATGTTTTTTATTTTTTCCTTGATCTCTTTGGTTACCCAGTCATTGTTTAATAGCATGCTGTTTAGTCTCCACGTATTTTATTTCTTTCTATTGTTTTTATTATAGTTGATTTCCTGTTTTATGCCATGTGGTCTGAGAAAATGCTTGATATGATTTCTATCTTCTTGAATTTGAAGAGACTATTCTTATGACCCAACATATGATCTGTCTTTGAAAATGACCCATGTGCACTTGAGAAGAATGTATATTCTGTGGCTTTGGGGTGAACTGTTCTGAAGATGTCAATTAATTCCATCTGGTCTAGTGAGTTATTTAGGATTGATGTTTCTTTGCTGATTTTTTGTTTAGAGGTTTTGTCCAGTGGCGACAGTGGGGTATTAAAGTCTCCTACTATGATTGTATTGCTGTCAATCTCTCCCTTAATATCCTCCAGGAGTTTTTTTTATGTATTTAGGTGCTCCTATATTGGGTGCATATATATTTACAAGAGTTATTTCTTCTTGTTGGATTGTTACCTTTAGTATTATGATATGGCCTTCTTTATCTCTTGTTATGTCCTTCACTTTGAGATCTAATTTGTCAGATATAAGTATTGCAACCCCAGCTTTTTTTTCATTTCCATTTGCCTGAAATACCATCTTCCATCCCTTCACCCTCAATCTGTGTGCATTTCTTTTTCTGAGGTGGGTTTCTTGCAGACAGCAGATATATGGATCATGTTTTCTTATCCAAACGGTTACCCCATGTCTTTTGATTGGAACATTTAATCTGTTTACATTAAAGTTATTATTGATAAGTACTTATCTGTCGCCATTTTTAGTCTTTACCCCCGAGTTCCTTCTTCACTTCCTATTTCTTTTTATTACAGCAGACCCTTTAACATTTCTTGCATTGCTGGTTTGGTGGTAATATATTCCCTTAGTCCTTTTTTTTCTGTGGAGCTTGATTTCACCTTCAATTTTGATTGAAAGTATTCTTGGATTCAGACCCTTCCTTTGCATGACTGTATATTTCATTCCATTCCCTTCTGGCCTGATGAGTTTCTGTTGAGAAATCAGTAGCTAGTCTGATGGGGGTTCCTTTGTAGGTAATGTTCTGTTTCTCTCTGGCTGCTTTTAAGATTCTTATTTTGTCATTGGTGTTTGCCAATTTAATTATAATGTGTCTTGGTGTCAGTTTGTTGGGGTTCATTTTACTTGGGACTCTGTGAGCTTCTTGGATTTGTGTGGACTTTTTCTTTCCTATATTGGGGAAATTTTATGTCATTATTTCTTCAAACAGGTTCTCTAATCCTTGCTGAGTTTCCACTCTTTGTGGAACTCCAATTATGTGGATGTTGTTTTGTTTCATGTTATCCCAAAGTTCCCTTAGGCTCTCCTCTTGCTTTTCAAATTTTTTTTCTAGAAGCTGCTCTACTTAGTATTTTTTCCTACCGTGTCTTCTAGCTCACTGATTTGGTCCTCTGCTTCTTCTAGTCTACTTTTGATGCTTTCTATTTAGTTCTTTAGAGCAGTGATGTCATTTTTCATTTCTTATTGATTATTCTGCATTTCGTCTTGGGTCTTCATCATTTCCTCTTGGGTCTTATTCATTTCCTCTTGGCTCTTACATTGTCAATTTTGTCTTCCATGCTTTTCATCCACCTTATGATTATTTCTCTGAACTCTTTCTATGGCAGGCTTATTTCTGCTTCTATTTCGTTTACTTCCTTTTCTGGTGAAACCTGCCTTTCTGTCTTATGTGGGCTGTTTCTTTTTCTGCCCATGGTCTTTCTTCTCCGGGTGTCTGGTTATGTAGTTCTCTCTCCTACATTGATTGCAAGGCACAAACTACAACACGACCAGGTACAATACACAAGGCACTGAATAGAAATGTATTCAGGATGCTAATAATCACAAATAAGGTGACCACTAGTGAAAGACAAATTATGGGTAAGTAGAGAAAGAAGAAGAGGAAAATGAGGAAAAAAGAAAAGAAAGAAATGCCAAAATCAAATTGGGAGAGGGAGAAAAAAACTAAATAAATGAACAAAATAAAATAAAATAAAATAAAATAAAATAAAATAATAAAAAAGGAGTAGAAGAAGAAGAAAAGAGAAAGAGAAAAAAGTCAGAGAGAAAAGAAAGAGGATAAGAGAGAAAAGGGGAACAAAATATAGATGTCAGGAGAAAACACCAATAGAACAGTCACTAATCCCAACAAATGCCGGCAACTAGTACCTGGAGATTAATACAAACTATAAATAACAACTGGTATGGAGGGAGGTGAGGGAAAAGAGAGGTAAAAAACAAACCAAAACAAAGCAAACAAAAAGCAAAATAAAACAAGTAGAATAAGCTAAAACAATCTCACCAAAAAAGTACAAAAAATTGATATATTCACCGTTTAGGCAAACAGTACCAAAAGGACATAGAGAAAAACAACTTTTTGGATAGTGAAGACAAGAAGAGAGAGGTTTGTATGAACTTGGAGTAGGGGATTTGAAATTAGATATATAAGTGTGGTGAAATTTTAACCAGGTAAAGAGAAAGAATAGGGAGAATCTAAAGTTGGAAAAGGGAAAGAGAAAACAAGACAACAAAATGGGGAAAGTTAGGAGGAAAGTGTTGGCATAAAGTTAGAGTTGAGATAGAGTAAAATTATGCTAAAGGAAAGATGAAAATAGAATATAGAACTCTAATCCCAAAGTAAAATAAAGGGAAAACAAAATGACACTTTTTTTTTCCAAAAGGTAAAATAATAGTAGTAATAATACTAGTTGAAAACAAAAATGTAATAATTAAAAAGGTAAAATCAATTGAGGAGGAAAGAAAAAAAATAGTTTTTAATTAAAATATGCAAAAATGAAAAAATATAAAATAAAATAAAACATTTTAAAAAAAGAAAAAGAAAAAAAAATAGAATGGTCATTCACTTCCGCTATTGTTCTGCTTGGCACTTCTGTTTCCCAGTTGGGAGGGTATTGCAGTTCCCTGTGTTCCACTGCTGAGTTGTGTTTTAATCTCTTTATTCTTTTGTGGTTATGTGAGAGTCAATTTGTGCTTCATCCACTGGATGGCAGTGTTTCGGAATTGACCTCTGAGACTAAGCACAGGAACTCTCTATGCTGTGCTCAGATCCTGCTACTCTGTGGTTCTCAATACCATTTTGTGGGGATTTTGCAGCCAGGACACTGTAATAATTCCCAGGCTGTCCCTCTGCCTCAGATCAAAACGAGTCGTTTTCCAGAGCTCCCCTCTGTCAACAGCACCGAGTGTTTGCCTCCACACTTAGGGATCACGCCCTGCCCCACATCCGTGGACCTCTCCAGAAGCAGCTTTCCCGCAGCATGGTTTCCACAGTGTGTGTGTCTCTGTTCAGTGGGACAGACCTCACCTTATCCCAGGTGAAATCTGACCTTTCTGTGTGCCGTGTGGATCTCCTCTGTGTCTGCGCTGATTGGAGAGTGGTGTTCTGGGTCCCCGGCTGTTCGGTGGGTGCTTGAGCCGCAGCTTGCAGACCACCGCAGATATCCACCTCCCTCTGCAAGATGGCGTGGTCTCCGGTCTCTGGTTCGACAAAAATCCCGTAGCAGTGGAGCTGCCTGGCCAGGAGAGGCCCATCCAGCAGACCCCCACCTTCTCCTGGAGGATAACTGACTCTTAACTTGTCAACAAACACTCCCAGTGCGACTCTCAGCTGCTCTCTCTCCCTCTGCCCAGCGAAAAAGCTCCAGACGCATCTGTCTACTCCGCCACCATTTTTCCTCCCCCCATTTGTTTCTTTTTACTATTTTATTATTGCTTTTGTTTTTTAGTAAAAAAAAAAGACTTTATTTTTTAATTAAATGTATCAGGGTGGCATTGGTTAATCAGATGAAAAATTACAAACCATATAATTTCACTCATATAATATAAAACTGAAAGCAACAAATGAACAAACAAGAAAACCAAATTAACAAAAATTCATGGACACAGACAACAGTGTGGTGGTTACCAGAGGGGAAGGGGCCTGAGGGGTGATAAAGAAAAAAGGGGGTCAAATATAGGGTGATGAAGATTGCACTCTTTTTACTTTCTTAATATGTCTAATAATATTGAAGAGGTCTTACATTATATTTATTTTGAAAGTATCTACAGCACAGAAAAATAGTCCTAAGTTGTCCCTTAAATCACCTGTAAGACACAGCACTCTTCTTCATCTAGTAATTCTTATGCTCAAAGAACAAGAGGACCTGTTGCAGCTGCCTGGGTATTTCACCTGTAAGGTAACCAGAAGGTCCCTGGGGCAAATAAGGAAGGAGTGGAAATTATAGTGTTTGCTTGTCAACCAGGTGTGCATATGCAGCTTAAAGTTCAGTTGAATACATATTAACAGTTCATAAACTAGTTCTGTAAAGACTAAATGAGCATGATGTGGATTGAGGCAGCAGTCAAGTAAATAGGACAGGAGATGGCTCTTCTTGGCAGCACACTGCATAGGATGAGCTTACACACCTGACCTTATTCAATGGTCTGGGTGGGTCTGGGAGACAAGCAGGCACATCTTCAAAGGTTTCCAGTTGGAATCCTTCCTCCCTACCGGCCACCCACCATCATTTTTCTACTGAGCTAATGAACCCAAGAGTATTGTTCCATACACTGATGGGCTGAATCTATCCCTGCTTGAGTTCCTACTACCCATTTTTCACCCAGCATCCTCAGTGATCCTTCTAAAACCTTGTCAGATTAAGTCACTTCACTGCTCAAAATCCTCCAGTGGCTTCTCACATCATTCAAAATCAAACACAAAAGCCTTACGGTGAGACACAAAGGTCCTCATCATCTCACTCCAGTTCTCTTTCCATTTCCCCTCCCATTGCTCACTCAATTCAAGGCACAGTTTCATCCCCAAACACATCAAGGATACTCTCGCCTCAGGAGCTGGCACCTAAATGCTCTGCCTGTAGTTCTCTGCTGGGCCTGACACCTGCCTTCCCTCAGATCTCTGCTTGCAACAAGGCCGGCCCTCCCTAACTTCTGATCTAAATGGACGTGCTGTGACCCTGCTGATCTGTCGTCTCAGAGAACTCTCACATCTGCTTGGTAGTATGTCTGTCTTTATCTCATGTGTCTCCCACTAGCACATAAAGGCCATGTCTCTCATGATCCTCTCTGTGTCCAGAAGCATAGGAGGCACATAGATACAGATAAATAATTGTGAAATGCCTGTGAGTGAATGAACATCATCTATGAGAAAACAGACCTGGAGAGGTTTAAATGATTTGTCCAAGATCATGTAATTTGAAACAGTCTTACAACTCTAGGTTTAATTAATCTAAGGTAAAAAGAAAGAGCAATGGTCCATAAATAACTGCATCTTTTATGCATATCCACACCTGTTGGTTCCATGTACAGATAGCACAAATTATCTGCAGATAATTCAACCAACTACATAATTAATGCTTCAGAAAATACATTTTCAAATGTTAAATGTAGGAGCATTTTGTGACAGTCCATTCACGTACAGCAGTGTTGAAAACTGGTCTCCCACAGTAATCTACCATCTTTCTAGAAAATGGAATAGTTTCTTAGATGCTTACCAGTTGAGAATGGGGAAAAGTACGTATTTGCCAATGCATTCCAGAGAAGACTGAGGTACTGTTTTCTGTTTTACTCTCCCTGCCAGAATGAGATATTTGTTTTTCTGAGCCAGCACATTAATTATTTAGAACTAGTAGCTGTTTCTATTAGGTATAAGTTGGTGCACCTTAAGGTCAATTAAAAACTTATCTGGTGGTAATAACCAGTTTACTCTTAAATACCTCAATGCTATATTTCTTCTGGGTTGCATTTATTTGTTTGTTTCTTTATGATCGATGTAAAATTCCTCAAAATTGTGATCTGCCTTATCGTCCACTTCCCAGGAAACTTGTGGTAGCTAACCTCCAAAAAGGTCTCAGTAGTCCCCATCTTCTAGTATGTTACACCCTCTGACCTTTAATAGGGCTGCATAGGATCTTCAGAACAGACAGTGATGGATCTTCAGAACAGTCAGGGCTGTTGAGCTGTCCCTGGTTCCCCCCATCTCTCCGGTTGTCCTCCTGCTCAGCCCCGTGATGCTGGTGGGCTTCAGCTAGTGGTCCTGGCCCTTGAGCCTGCAGTAAGTGGCTAAAGCACGTGCTGCAGGTCAAATTCTCTGGGACGGAGGTTGACAAGCTGGGCAAAGTGCTAACGCCTACCCAGGTTAAGAACTGGCTCAATGGTATTTCATGGGATGGCCTTGATCCAAGTAAACACCATACCCTGGTCTTGGCAGATCCAGATGCTCAAAGCAGAAAGGACCCCAAATTTAGGGAATTGCACCATTTCCTGGTTGTCAGCATGAAGGGCAATGACATCAGCAGTTGCACAATCCTCTCTGTGTGGGCTCTGTGCTTCCCAAGGGCCTTCACCTCTACATCTGTCTGGTTTATGGGCAGGCCAAGGCACTGAATGTGACAAGCCCATTCTCAGCAACCCATCTGGAGACCACTGTGGCAAATTCAAGGTGGCATCTTTCCCCAAAAATGTTTGACCCCAGGTCTCCAGTGGCTAGCACGTGTTACCAGGTGAAATGGAATGACTCTATAAGCAGTTGGCTGGAAAGTAGGGGAAAGCCAGGAGACAGACATGGCCTCTAGGGATCCAAGCAGTGGTCTCAAGGTCAGTGATGCATGTTGATTTCTCTATTTCCTGTTCCCACTCTCACAGGTCAGACCTGAGCAGATAGAGCTACAGGGTGACTTTTTCTTCTGCCTGTCCTTTATTATTATACAGGGTCACACACCTTGGATTTGTATTAACAAAATTTAAACTTCATTTTGGGGTCTATTTTTCAACTATGATGTGGTCATCAGATTATTAAAATAAGAATAACAACTCAGAATTTAAAGGTATATTCTTGGAAGAGCAGTACTGGGTAAAGCAGCCTGGAGAGTCCCTTTGCTGTTAAGCTCTAGGGCTAGATGAGAGGTTCTCTGAAATCCATTAGTCTGTGCCTGTTAAACTTATCACTCTTCATTGCTGTAACAAAAGATAGTCTGGAGTTTCTAAATGTTGTGTTAATTCTGTTGTTTGCTTATGGTTGAATAAAAATTAAAACATTGTGTTTACAAAAAACAAATAGACTGTGACGTCCCAAGCTAGGTCATGAGAAATGTCATGACTACCATTTTACTTTCTTGGGTCACTTGCTCTGGGGGAAGCCTGCAGTAATATCACAAGACAAGGTAAGTAGCCTATAGAGAGCTCCTCTTGTTGAGGACCTGGTGCCTCTTACCAACAACTGGCAATATGTGAGTGAGCCTCCTAGGAAGTGTGCAACCTCAACAGAGACCCTGAGCCAGCTCCCCCAGCTCAGCTGCTCCTGAATTCCTGTGAGAAACCATGTGAGGTAAGAAATGTTTGTTGCTATTTTTGAGAAATTTTTAGGTAGCAGTAGATAACCAATACCTGGTAAGCATCTTAGAAAAGAGGTACATGCCATTATTCCCTTTTTGACATGGGCCAAGTTTTTGTTGTTAACTACAAAGTAACCATAATCCTAACAATCTTTATAAATATTTTTTTTCAGCATTCAGACAGCCAAACTAATAACTATAGGCTTGACTGACAGTTAAAAGTTGAGCTTGGCTTTGTGCTGTGTTGTTTCCTAAGCATAGTTTAAATAAAATAAATCATTCTCTGGTCTGATTTTTTTCATAATACAGTGGTACCTCAAGAGACGAATTTAATTAGTTCTGTAACCTTGCTCATATATCAAGTTGCTCGTATCTCAAAGCAAATTTCCCCATTGAAATAAATTGAAATGCCATTAATCCATTCCAGCTCCCAAAATGCCACCCCAGTTGTTCTTGTTACATGTTTTTGAATAAGAAAAATGTATTTATAAATGACAAATATTGTATAAAACCATAATAAAAGAGAATGTAAAGGAATAAACTGGTTTTATAAAGTGTATTTACCTACTCGCTACACTCTTAATGCTACACTTTATCCCTAAACTGAATGTAACTTAACTAATCTTCACTGAACTTAATTGCTACTGGTCTTTGCATTTTTGGTAAATTAAAAAAAAAAAAAAACGTGTCCAATGAGGTTTGCCTCTTCCTCCCTTTCAGAATGTTTCTGAAATGGGTGAGGCAAGTTTCATTGAACAGCTCCGATGCACGACCAGTAGCAACTTTTTCTGGGTGTTTCTTTTCCACGAAGTGACACCCTCTCCCGCATTCCTAAGATCTCCTTTATCTCACTTGTAGAGATCTCCTCCACCTCTGGCTCCTCCTCAAAACCAATTTCTTGGAGAACCTCCACATGTTGCTGAGACTGCAACTCTTGTAACTCCTCCGTGGTGAGTTCCAGAGAGTGCTCCTTGATCACGTCTCTCTCATCCACCTCCAGGCCCATGGATTTTCCCAGAGACACTATCTCCTCCTCCACTGGCACCTCGGGTTCAAATCCTTCGAAGGTCCTTTCGGCTACGGCCTCAGGCCACAGCTTCTTCCATGCAGAGGTCAAAGTCCTCGTTGTAACACCCAGCCAGGCCTGATCAATAATTCTGAGGCATATCACGATGTTAAAGTGGTTCTTCCAGAACTCTCAAAGGGTGAGGTTTGTGTTCTCCGTCACCTCAAAGCAGCGCCGGAACAGGTGTTTGATGTACAGCTTTTTAAAATTAGAAATCACTTCCTGATCGATGGGCTGCAGGATAGGAGTGGTGTTGGGAGGTAGGTACACAACCTTTATAAATTTGAACTCTTCGAGGAGTTCATCTTCGAGGTTCGGTGGGTGAGCAGGAGCACTGTCGAGGACGAGGAGGGCTTGCATGGTTAGGTTGTTTTCCTGGAGATATTTCTTAACAGAAGGGCCGAAAACCAGGTTTACCCACTCCACAAAGAACTGCCTGGTGACCCTTGCCTTTGGGTTTGCCCTCCTCATAACTTGCAGTTTATCTTTTAAAATCTTATGTGACTTAAAGACTCCGGGGTTTTCCGAATGGTATACGAGCAGAGGCTTGATCTTGCAGTCGCCACTCCCATTGGCGCACAGTGCAAGAGTTAGCCTATCCTTCATGGGTTTGTGGCCTGGCATTGCCTTCTCTTCTGCTGTTATATAAGTCCTATTCAGCATCTTCTTCCAGAAAAGCCCTGTCTCGTCACAGTTGAACACTTGCTAGGGGATATATCCTTTGGCTTCTATCAGTTCGGAAAAAGTTTTAAGTTAATCCTTAGCTGCCTTCACATCCGAACTTGCTGCCTCACCATGCCTGACGATGGAGTGAATGCCGGACCTTTTCCTGAAGTTATCAAACCAGCCTCTACTGGCTTTAAATGAGTCTTTCAATGCTTCATCCGTGGAAATGCGCGGGGTCCGCTCCAGCAAATCACCGTAAATCGCTCAAGCCTTCTCGCATACGATGCCCTGTGTCAATGTATCTCCTTTAAGCTGCTTCTCCATCACCCACACCATCAGTAAATTCTCCATCTTTTCATGGAGAGAGCTACGGTGCTTAGAAATTATTGTAAGCCCTTAGCTGGCGTTATACCCTTTATCGACTCCTTCTGTTTAAGCACAGTGCATATCGTTGAAGTACTATGCCCGAATTGCCTCGCAAAGTCAGCCACTCGCACACCTTGCTCATATTTTTTTCTATGATTTCACGCTTTAATTCAATAGACATCATCCTCTTCTGAGCACTGACCTTTCCACTCGCTTTCTTCGGACCCATGGTTATAAAAAGAAATGTGATAAAGTATGTAAATGCACAAAAGATTCTTCAACAACGAGGTAAACAAGCATACTGACTGAGGCATGGGAAACTATGAGATGCTAGAGTCACGGTAAACTGGTGGGTCGTGTGCAACCTTCCGATCCGCGCGATTACTCGTATCTCAAATTTTGCTCATATTTCAAAGCAAAAAATCGCTCACTCGACCACCGCTCGTATCTCAAAAATCTCGTATGTTAGGGCACTCGTATCTCTAGGTACCACTGTATATAAACACCTAGGAGCCAAAAGTCAATGTTTCACTAAGCCTAAATGTTAACCATAGCCCACTTTTCATTTACACAGATGAATTAGCTCTCTCTTTCCTAGATAACTTTGACCTTCATGGCAGTTCTATTACTGGATTCTGAAAGGAATAATTTTCTTTGGTGTGATTCCTTTCTTAAGTCTTCAAATTGTAAGACATTGAAATTATACTTTATTGGAAGAACAAGCATGGTTCTACCTGATTACATTTTCTAAATGTTAGTTGTGAACAAAGGATCAAAGCTAATTTGTCAGAGTAGATCTGTGTTGAGTGGATATATGCATTTTCTCTTGGGGGGGGAAATGTGCTACAGAACTAGAAATTAATTGGGTTAATATGTTCCTTTTGACAGTTCTTTATTTATATCTGTCTAAACAGGTGCTAAGACAAAAATCAAAAGAAAGAATTCAACTGTCATTCTCAGAAAAATCTAATAAAATTTGTTTCTAGAAAATCAACTTTATGTAAGTTAAAATGTGCATTTGCATCCCATCACATTTAATATATTACAAAGATAGGAATCTACAAACAGGGAAAATTACATAATTCAGATATTTTAAATCTAAAATTTACTATTCCCAAAACATCTTTTTTTAAAACATCATATTTAATTTCAGCTTTTAGTGCCAAGCCTTGTTTTAATGCAATAAGTTTCTGCTTCCAAATTCTCTCTTTTATGCTTTCTTTTTAAATCCTTTGTTTAGGTTTGACCTGGAAATATTGTTCTCAAATATTAAATTACTATCTCTTGTTCCATATTCCCTTTGAATTTTCAACAAAGTATAACCCCTTTTAGAAACCTTTTGATAAATATTATTGTCCAAAACACTGTATCCTAATACTCAAAGGCTGTAATTCTGAAAATGATGTATTTGTTAACAACTGTGTCCCTGGACCCAGTATAATGCCTGACACAATTAGGCAAGGGAAAGAAAAAAAAGGGGGGAGGGACCCAATCTGTAAGTAAATAAATAAATAAAATTGTCTGTTTGCAGATGACATCATCTTATATACAGAATATTCTAAACTTTCCACCAAAAACTGATAAAGTTAATTGACAAATTTAGTAAAGTTGCAAGTTATAAAATCAACATATAGAAATCAGATGTATTTCTATATAGTGACATGTCTAAAAATTTTTTTAAAAAACCAATTCTATTTCCAATAGCATAAAAAATAAAATATTTAAGAATAAATTTAACCAAGGAAGTAAAAGATCTATACAATGAAAACTATGAGTTTAATTAAAACATTGAAGAAGTCACGAATGGAAAAATATCTTATGTTCATGAATTAGAACAATTAATATTGTTTAAATGTCCATACTATTCAAAGCCATCTACAGATTCATTGAAATTCTTATCAATATTCCAAAAGCATTCTCACAGAAACAGGAAAAAAAATCTTAAAATTCTTATGGGACCACAAAAGACCCCAAATACCAAAAGCAATCCTAAAAATAAGAACAAAGCTGGGGGCATCACAAGTTCTGATTTCAAACTATATTACAAAGCTATAGTAATCACTATAGTATGGGTGGTGGCATAAAAATTAACACATAGGCCAATAGAATTGAATCAAGAGTTCAGGTCAGAAATAAACTCACACATATACAATCAACTAATATTTGACAAGGGAGTCAAGAACATTCAATGGGGCAAGAGTATCTCTCTAATAAATGACGGTGTTGGGAAAACTGTATAATTACATGTAGAAAAATGAAATTGGACCTATATCTTACACCACTCACAAAAATATACTCAAAATGAATTAAAGACTTAAACATAGATCTGAAGTATAAAATTCCTTATAAGAAAACATAGAAAAAATAAACTCCTTGCCATTTGTATTAGCAACATTTTTTTAATATGACACCAAAAGCACAAGCAACAAAAGCAAAAATAAACAAGTGGGACAACACCAAACTAAAAAGCTTCGCACAGCACAATAAACAATCAACAAAATGAAAAAGCAACTGTGGAATGGGAAAAAATATGTGAAAGCTGTTATAGGATAAAGGGTTAATATCTTAAATACATAAGGAGCTTATCCAACTGAGTAGGGGAAAAAAGCAAACAATGCAATTTTAAAATGAGCAGAGGACCTGGAAAGCCATTTTTCAAAAAAATGCTCACAAACAACCAACAAGTACATGAAAAGATGCTCAACATCTCTACTTACCAGAGAAATGCAAATTAAAACCACAATGAGCTATCACCTCAAATCTGTTAAAGTGGCTATTATCAAAAATACAAGGGATAACAAGTGTTGACTGGGATGTAGAGAAAAGGGAACCCTTGGGCACTGTTGGTGGGAATGTTAAATTTTACAGCCACTATGAAAACCAGTATATATCTGGATATATAACCAAAGGAAATGTAATCAAATCAGGATTCCAAAGGGATCGCTGCACTCCCCTATTCATTGCAGCATTATTCACAGTAGCCAAGATATGGAAACAATCTAAGTGCCCAATAGATAAATAGATAAAGATGTGGATATAAGTATATGTATATGTGTAGATAATGAAATATTATTTAGCTATGAGAAGGATAAAGGGGAAATCCTGCCATTTGCAACAATAGGGATGGACTTTGAGGGCATTATGCTAAGTGAAATAAGTCAGACAGAGAAAGACAAATACTATAAGATAGCACTTACAGGAATCTAAAAAAGCCAAACTTATAGAAAAAAGTAAAATGATGCTTACCGGGGATTTGGGGTAGAGAAAATGAATAGATGTTGGTCAAAGAGTACGAACTTCCACTTATAAGATGACTGAGTTCTGGGGTGCAGCATGTTGGTTATACTTAGCAATGCTATAGTATATATTTGAAAGTTGCTAAGTGAGCAGATCTTAACTGTTCTCAACACACACACACACACACACACACACACACACAATCATTATGTGAAGTGATGGAGATGTTAACTACTATTGTGGTAATTAGTTAACTATACATACATGTGTCAAATCATTATATTGTGTAACTTATATTTACACAAGCTTATATGTCAATTATACCTCAACTAGAGGCCCAGGATATGAAATTCATGCACGGGTAGGGTCCCTAGGCCTGGCTGGAGATCAGGGCTGATCTGTGGAGCAACCAGCAGGGCTATCAGGAGGTGATCAGGGTGATTGGGAGGCATTCCACTCACTAGCTGGCCCCAACCCCTGATCAGCCTGCCACTGGTCACCTCTCTCTGTAGAGGTGATCAGTGAAGCGATTGGGAAGGCCCCTGCTGGCTGGGGCCTATGGGCTGGAGGCAGCTCCTCCATTGAGCATCTTCCCCCTGGTGATCAGTGTGGATTATAGCAACTGGTTGTTCCACTGTTCTGCCTTTTGGTCAATTTGCATATTAGGCTTTTATTATATAAGATAATGGTGGGAACACAAATGCTCTACTTTGGGAGTGTCCTGACAAATTAAAGAAAAAGAAAAGAAGTGAGTGGTGGGCTGGGGCAGAGTAAAAAGAGAGAATGTTCTAGAAATAAAATCAGGGAGATAGGAAGGATGCCCATCATAAGGATTTTGGGGCCAGGCTAAGGCATTAGCATTTATTCTGAGTCTGACAGCAAGCCAAAATTTTCCATAAACCTTTCATGTTATGCTGAGGCATTGTCAAAAAAAAGTTGTGCAAGATTTTAAAGAAGGAACCAAAACAAATGGTCTATGGTGTCTAGTGGCATGCAATCATAAGTGCCCTGTGGATACTGACCACTTCTGTATCTATCAAGCAATTTCATTTCATTGTTTCTAATGGGATATATAGTTGTCCGTTCTTCGGATTTTCCTTTGAATGAGTGGCAATGCCTTTGTTCCATCATTAATTAATAAGTATAATAAAACATTTGACCCATCTTCATTTTTTACTTGTATAAAAATGAAGATTTTTATCTTTTCAAAACATTATTTTTTAACAGCATAAACACCCTCCATGGTAGGAACATATGCTACCAAACAAATATTCAGCCTGTCACCCAATTGCAATTTCCACCTTTTCCAGTTAATTCCACCAATCACCACAGCCACATGGCTAATCCTATAACCTAGCACACCAGACAGCAATTGCTAATCTGATATTTGCTAAGGAATAAACTACAGAACGAAGCCACCACAGTTCCACAACATTCTCTGTACAGAAAATGCTTATGCCTACATACCACACTTCCTCATGCCTCACAACCCACATTGGAGACCACATGACACCCGCCCTTCCCTTCTCTCTCTCCTAAGGGACAAGCATACCTACATCTACCAGAAGCCTACCTATGTGGGAGAGAGTCATGTAGAAGCTGTTTACAAACACTCGTTTCCTCTTCTCACTTTTCAGAGGGAAAAAGATGAATAAAATATGCATAGTACATGTTGATAACTAGATTCCACCCCTCAGTTTTGTCATCACTTGACCTTGTATCTCTGCTTGGCAGCCATCCATGAACAGCATCTGCAAAATGTAAATTATCCTTCTGAGCAAAAATTGTTTTCAAGTCTTACCTTTTTAGAGATGACTTCAGAGGCACCTAGACATGCAGCAGATGTTGGCTTAGTTCCCAGAGACATTAAAATTCCCATGATAATTTCTTTTAAAATATTTTTTTTATTTTAGAAAGGGAGAGGGAGAGAGAGATAGAAACATCAGGGTGAGAGAGAATCAGGGATTGGCTGCCTCTTGAACCCATAACCTGGGAATATGCCCTGACTAGGAATCTAACCATGATCTCCTGGTTCATAGGTCAGTGCTCAACCACTGAACCACTATAGCTAGGCTCCCAGGTAACTTTGTAATGTGTTTTGTAAGTACAGTATCTTTGCTAGAATTTCTGAAGATAGTGTAGGATGTGAATTCTAAAGAAATGTGGATTGTAGTCTATTAAAAACTTCTTTATTAAAATTGATTGTAGTTTAGCTCTAGCCATGTATAGAGTATCAACCCGTGGAATGAAGGGTCCCAAGTTTGATTCCTGTCAAGAGCACATACCTTAATTGCAGGTTCGCTGGCCGGCCAGGTACGTGCAGGAGGCAAACCGATTCACGTGTCTCTCTCACATTGATATTTTTCTCTGTCTCTCCCTCTCTATTCCACTCTTTCTAAAAATCAATGAAAAAATACCCTTGGGTGAGGATTAACAACAAAAAATAAAAAATACCTTTTAGTTTATTTACAAACCAATTTATTAAAAATAAACCTATTTATTAAAAATATTCAGCAAAGAGAAGCATGAATCACAGTTGGTCAATCTGCTCTTCTGGGTCCTCAGGAAAACCTTCAAGACTTTTTCCTGAATCGTGTCACCATAGGTTCCTTTAGTGTGATGTCACCTCCCCAATTGTTTCCTCTCTTGCTCTCTATTCCAACCCCAAATTGCTATACTAAATTGGATTTATGATGCCATAGTCTCTTGTTTTATAAGAACCACTAGTAGTTACATGAAATTTTCTGTATTCTCTCCCTATAAAAGAGATGTAAAAATTCCTGAGCATTGGGTAATTTTTATTTTAAGGTAAGTAATTTGTTTTCATTTTCTCATTACCTTATGGAAGCTCCAAACCAAATGTGTACCTCAGCTACAAGTTTGAATAAATGTACAGATCAATAATAATTGAATATGTGTATAATAGATCAATATGTTCTAAGATCTTTTGCTTCCTTTTTTCTCGGCTTAGTCTCCACTACAGACTTTCAGGTTTTACTGTCTTCTATTTTTGTTCAACCTTATACCTTGAATCTTTTCTGTAATATGACAGACAGTGTCTAAAGTAAACAGGGAGGGAGTGAGTTAAAATATTTTTAAAATGACAAATTCACAAGGTTAAGTAATAACCTTGATTTTGCTTGCATTATATAATCCTATAAAGCATATAATATAGTATTTTAAATATTAATGAAAGATTTTTCTATTATTTAAATTAAAATTTCAGGTGGATTTAAAAAAACATATATTTATTATTTATTTCAAAGAAAGGAAGGGAGAGGGAGAGGTAGAAACATCAGTGATGAGAAAGAATCATTGATGTGTTGCCTCCAGCACACCACCTACTGGGGATGGAACCTGCAACCCATGCATGTGCCCTGACCAGAAATTGAACCATGAGGTCAACACTCATGTTCATAGGTCAACACTCAACTACTGAGCACACCACCCAGACTCAGGTGGATTTTTTTTTAATGATAAAAGTATACATTCCAGCACCACTTATATAACACTTTTTTTTCCTGGAAATTTGACTTTTCAAATTAAATTAGATAACTTATTGTTTAAAATTACTAGAGCAGGTTATATGCTGGGAAAATAAGAACACATGAGGGCAAGAAACTGAAATCTGGCTCAAAATGGCCCAATCAAAAACTGGCCCAATCCAGAGGCTTAAGTTACATCATTTAGTCTCACCTATTGTAAGGTTCTGCTTTGCTATATTAGCTTCATTCTCAAGAATTATCTTTTTTACTAGAAATAATAACTTTGTCAGAAATTCCAGGTTTATAGCTTACCCACTATTTTAATAACCCCACTCCCAAAAACCAAATACTAATATTAAGACACATTTATAGAATCCTCATAAATCGAAGTAACTCTGTCAGAGGAAACAATGGTCTTAATGTCATCAAACACTGTCTTATGATTGCTAAATGAGTTAATTTAGCAGATTATCGGACCAAAGAAAGCATCTATAACATATTTTCCAAAATAGTAATGTTGATGGAGAAGAGGCATCTTTTGGGAAATCAAATATCAAAGTTCCTCACAGATTAGCTAAAAGTTCTTTTTTCTCTAACTCAGTTTCACTCAACCTCAGGCATTTGGCTACACAGCCAGTGCTTTTATTGTTCTTATACTTCCAAGTCACTGAGCCAAATCCCATGATGAATGACTGTTCCATGACTTCCTGACTTCAAATTTTTATAGATTAACAATACTCAATTTATGGTTAATATACCTAAAATATCATAGGAAAGCCCAACAGTGGAAGAAGGCCCAATGACTTCTAACAATAAAAGAGGCAAAACAATTTGGCAAGCTTATGGGGTCTTGGCTAGGAGTTATTTGGCTCTGAGTAGGAATCATAACTGCCAGGCTAATCAGGGTGATCATAGTGATGCATTTATAGCAACAAGATTGATTTCAACTCACAGAACAAAATCTGAGAAAGGTACATTGCCCCTGACAACCATTTATAATTCAATCTTGGAAGAAAAAAAGATTGATTTGATTGGATACATACATACTCATATATTACATCTATATCTATACTGATTTCATTTTTTTTTTGGCATTGAGGTAAAAACAGTAGTTTGGAAGTAGGGCAGTATCTATACTGATGTATTCTCTGAATTTTTACCCCACTTTCCAAATCTGATCAAGCCTGCTTCTTCCAGAACCCAGCAAAAAAATTTCTTATTTTGGGGAATATGAAGTGAGGAGAAGAGAAGAGACAGTTAGAAAGAGCCAACTATGGCTCATATGAGTCACGTGTGTCTAGATCATTGATATCCCAAAATTAGAACAAGAACAATAACAAATATTCAGGAGGCTCTCAACCTTCCCAGACATTGCTCGGTAGTGTTTCCTATTAAGTATTCCATCATTGGACACAGTCATTAGATTTTGTAATTAGTATTTTAAAATGCCTAACTAGGTAACAAATTACCCAGCTCAAGCACATTTATAACCATATTAACTATTTAAACACAAACTGAAGCAGATGAGGACAGCTAAATACTGTCCTCATACAAGATTTTAGATGAGATCTGCATGGTCCAACTGTAATAAATTAACTTCAATATTTACATTGAAAATAAGAAATGTTTGCCAACACAAATACCAATTTATACTGTCCTGGAATTTACAAACTATAACAATTCAGTCTTTAAAACATATGACTAAAATTAGTCACTTAACAGGTAGACACTAAGGGAAAACATTTCAAAATTCTAGCTTGGGCTAAGGAAACAGAATCATAGACCAATAGAGATCTTCTAATCCACTCATTAAGTTGATGAATAGATACCTCTACAGTTTCCCAGATCAGCACTTTAGGAGGTTGGATGTGGGAAGTGAGTGATTGTGTTTTGTAATGGATGTGTGGATTGGAAAGAGTGAAGGAGAAGACCTCTTACTTAAGTTGGGAAAGCTTAATGGGCTTTGTGATGCACAGTTATATGGGCCTTTCAAATGATAATATTGTGCAAATCTCAAAAAAGAACCAAGGTATCAATATTTTCAGACTAGGTTGGACATGAGAACCTTTTGTTGGAGCTGCTTATTCACTTTCTTTTACTGGAATGAGTGTTGTTGGATACCAAACAGGTAGAAACTAAAGATAAAATAGCACCTATATGTGTTTGGAACACTCATTTTGGGAAATGATCCTTCACTGTGACCAATAAGAGAAAACAGGTAAGGACGATTAAAATATATATGGCTAGCTGTTATAGAAACATCCAAGGTGCCCCTAAAAATGGGGTGTCAATTTATAGTCCCTCCACCACGGTCAGTGTAAAACTACCTGCTTTGCAACTCCTCATGGGCATGACAATTGCATAATCTCCATGAAAGTAAATTGAGTTCCAGAGAATTCAAGCCACCATTTTCTCCTCACCTCCATTTTTCTCAGCTCAACAGAAAAATCTATTTTTCACTGGGATAAACTTGACAATTAAACTTAACCTAGCCACCTGGTGATCTGCTGCTCATGTGTCTTTCTGACAAGAACAAACTAGCAGAGCTCACCTGGGAAGAACGAGAGTGTAGTTTATTAGAAATGATAAGTTGTGGTTAACTGGCTATGAAGAGACCAGATAATTGATTTCTAGTGCCATGGTGGGGATGTCTAAGTGGGAGAACTCTAATTTGGCTTTTGGACAAATGTAACTGCACCAAATTATGATCAAAATATCATCACATGTAGGTGCTTTTTATCTTTAGTTCCTACCTGTTTGGTATCCAACAACAGAATAAAAAAATGTGGTAGATTAAAAATGGCCACGCATTCTTTGCCAATCCTCTCATCAAGACATGGAGTCTCTTTCCTTCTTGAATCTGGTTGGCTAGCTTTATGAATTACTTTAACCAACAAATACAGCTGACATGTAATGAATGACTCACCTCTTCTCTCATTTTCCTGGAACACGGTTGCTATTGAACAAGCCCAAGATAACCTGTTGGAGAGGGAACATGGACGAGATGGAGCCAGAATGTGAATGAGGCCATCCGGGAGCAAGCTGCCCTCAACTGACCTGCCAACTCAATGCAGATGCCTGAATGACCCAAGCCAACACCATGTGGGACAGAGAAGAACCGTGCCAGCTGAACCTAGCAGTAATTGCTAGCCCACAGAATATGGAAGGAAAAAATTGCTATTTGAAGCCACTAAGTTGATAACTGATAAAAAGTAGATTTTAAGTAAATTTCAATATAACCCCACTACAAATTCTACACATCTCACTGAAAGTTTCAAATACTCATCTATTACTACAAACATGTTACTAACTATCTAATTGATCACTCAACTAATAGTTATGAATTTTTATTTTGCAACTGATTCTTCTCAATTATTTAAGAAAGAATGCTCGTTTCAATAAAAATATAAGGTATTTAGTCACGTCCAGGTTGGTGCCAAACATCCACTTCCCCCCCCGCTAACTTTCAGCTGGGGCAATTCACATAGAATTTTTATTTAACTCTTATGTCACTGGAGTGCAATTTGCTTTAGGATAAGGATCTTATCTATTCTGTTTCCCGGTATAACTCCAGCACCTAAAGCAGTGGCACAAAACATTCAACAAATACTGAATAATGTGACAAGGGTTCTAATATGTGAATAAATGATGTAAATTTATCATTTTCAAATCCAATCTTTTTTTTCTCTGAAGTAAGTGATAAAATGATAGTCAATCTGTAAAAGCAAATTTATTAGTTTTATGAGAGTGATAATAGATTCTTCACAGGTAGTTATGCAGCTAATAACCTGAGAAGTTAAGTATAATTAAGGTATATCACTCTGAGGAAAAATCTCCTATCTTTTTCTATCTTTGCATTTATGTTCTACTCATTAAAACTGTACAGCCTATTAGCCCATCAATAATCACAGAGTACAAATCCAGTGAGGTCTAGGTGAATCAGTATTTTATCTCACTTTCTTGGTGAAAGCATTTTGCTTTCAAAGTGACAAAAAAAATTCCACAAATACAACAGCAGAATAATTGTTTAAAAAGAAAGTTTAAAAGCAGACTCAAATTATTAACTATTTGTATGTTATTGCATTCAGGAAAATATTAACATATAATTAAAAAATGTGATCAAGGACTAAAATAGTCATATTCAATGTTCTTAATTTTTTGTCATTGTTACAGGCAACACAAAGCTATGATAAATATTCCAGACTACAGACATTTTTGCATGATTTGGGCATATTTTATAGGATAACTCCTGAAGATATTAATTTTGAGCATTTTTGTTTTAACAGCTCATGCCAAATGCTATCCAGAAAGGTTGTATGTACTACAGAATATTGCATACCATTAAAAAGATTGAATGAGACCCACAGTTTGTACAAAGACATACTATTAAGTGGAAAAGGAAGTCATAAAACATTATGAATAGTATGTTACAAGTATTGGAAGAAATTTAAAAGTTGATAGTAATAATAATAGGGAGAAAAGAAAGCATATGTACCAAACTATTAATGATAATTTCCTTTAGAAATGATTAATAAGAGGATAGATTTCTTAAATAAGAAAAGGCATCCACCTTCCATTCCTCCTCTCCATCTATCATCTCTTTAAATGACAAGAAATTTGTAGCTAGCTGGTTCTGAGGTTTGTGGGGGTAGAGGGTGAACTAAAGATACCTTCATGCACCCATCCTCTCTCCCTCGTTTCTGTCCTCAGCATTGGGGATTTTCACCTTGGGTTTTTGTTCATTCATACAAGTGGCTGCTACAACTCCAAGCTTCAAATACTCAAATAACCAAATTCAAAGTAGTGTGTAAGAGTGGACAAGGATTGGACTCGCCTCACATTTCTTTTTTCTTGTTCCAGGAAGGGGAGTGTTTTTCAGAAGACTTTTTACCTTTCTTTTTTTTTAATTAAATCTTTATTATTCAGATTATTACATTTGTTTCTCTTTTTTCCCCTCCATAGCACCCCTCCACCAAGCTCCCACCCTTCCCTCTGCCCTTACCTCCCTCCCATTGACCTCATCCATAGGTGTATGATTTTTGTCCAGTCTCTCCCTGTACACCCCTCAACCCCTTTCCACCGGAGAATGATCAGTCCACTCCCTTTCTGTGCTCCTGATTCTATTATATTCACCAGTTTATTCTGTTCATCCAATTTTTAATTCACTTAATTTTTAGATTCACTTGTTGATAGATATGTATTTGTTGTTCATAATTTTTTGGCTTTTACCTTTTTCTTCTTCCTCTTCTTAAAGAGTACCTTGCAGGATTTCATATAGTACTGGTTTGGAGTTGATGAACTCCTTTAGGTTTTTCTTCTCTGTGAAGCTCTTTATCTGCCCTTCAATTCTGAATGATAGCTTTGCTGGATAGATTATTCTTGGTTGTAGGTTCTTGCTATTCATCACCTTGAATATTTCTTGCCACTACCATCTGGCCTGCATCGTTTCTGTTGAGAAATCAGCTGACAGTCGTATGGGTGCTCCCTTGTAGGTAATCAACTGTTTTTCTCTTGCTGCTTTTAATATTCTCTCTTTGTCTTTTGCTCTTGGTATTTTAATTATGATGTGTCTTGGTGTGGTCCTCTTTGGATTCCTTTTATATGGGGTTCTGTGTGCTTCCTGGACTTGTAAGTCTATTTCTTTTACCAGATGTGGGAAGTTTTCAGTCATTATTTCTTTAAATAGGTTTTCAGTATCTTGCTCTCTCTCTTCTTCTGGTACCCCCACAATTCTGATGTTGGTATGCTTGAAGCTGTCCCAGAGGCTCCTTACATTATCTTCACATTTTTGGATTCTTTTCTCTTCTTGCTTTTCCAGTTGAGTGCTTTCTGCTTCTTTATATTTCAAATTTTTGACTTGACTCTTGCCTTCCTCTAGTCTACTGTTAGGACTCTGTATAATATTTTTTATTTCAGTCAGTGTCTCTAGTTGGTCCTTTTTCATCTCCTCTTGGGACTCGCTAAATTTATCCATCATTTCTAGTTGGATCTTTTGCATCTCTAGTTTGTCCTTTTGCATCTCCTCTTGGGACTTGATAAATTTATCCATCTTTTCTAACATATTCTTAAAAAACCTTATAAGCATGGTTTTGAACTCTATATCCAGTCGGGTTTTTTCCCTCCATTTCTTTTGTTTGTGATCCCTTCCCTTGTCTCGGCATTTTCACTATGCCGCGGGAACTTCTGTGTTGAATTCAGCCTTATGATACCAGACTTGCAAAACCTAAGAAGCCTCTGTTGAGCTTGGGAGGGTGAAGTCTCAGGGCTTAAGGGACCACCTTGCCTTCCAGTCGGCCCCGCCCTCCATGGCCCCTAAGTCTCACATGACTGGGTAATAGCTGGAGCGGTCCTTGTGCGCGCACAAGCCCGCAGTGTCTCTAGACCGCTGCCTTTCCGGCTCCCCTGCACACCAGGACCACAAGAGTCTAGGTCCCCAGGATTTCGCCCGAAACAGGGGCTTAGTGGAGTCAGAAGTGGCACAGTTGGGAGAGTCTGTCTTCCGCCCACTCAAGAAAGCCAGCGGCACAATCAGCAATCTGTCCTCTGCACAGTGCCGTGCGCGCCACCAAACCTATGATCTTTTGTGACTCCCAGAAATTTCCGTGCACCTCTCCCTTTTCACAGTCCAAACTCCCCCCGTATGAGTTTTGGCTGGATCTGGGGTTTAGTGTTGTAAGATAAGGGGTTCAATGCCATTGGGAGTCTCCATTTCCCTCCCGCCAGAGAAAGCCAGCCAGGTTCTTCGGCACCCGCTCTCTCCATGCGCGCGTCTCCGTACCTCAGCTTTTTGCAGCTCCTCTAGGTTTCTGTGAGCCCCTCTCTTTCCTTCTAGCTGTAGAACTTACACTCAGCCAGCTTTCCTGTAGTTCTGGATGATATCCGTTCTGTCTTTTAGTTGTAGTTTTGAAATTGTTGTGCATGGCAGCAGTGTAGGTGTTTATCTATGCCGCTATCTTGGATTCTCTCAGCCTTTTTACCTTTCACATCAAGCCTAGTGTTGTGTGACATCTCAACTTACCACAGAAAAAAAGAGAACCCATTTTCAAGGCTTGGTTTATTTCTCCATGCTGAGCATAGAATAAAAGGGGGTTTCATTGTCAATGAAAAAGGGAAAGTGCCTGACACTTCTCTCTCATTTTAAATAGTGATTCCTTCCTTGATTTCTTGGATGGTTTTCTAACACATTTATATTAATAAGACATATGGAATCAAGCCATTATATCTGTTTCCTCACATGTCAGTTCTAACATTACATGAAATCACTGACTGTCATTTTTGGTTGTGTATTTCTCATGCTCCTAATTTTCATTGAAGAGTTTATTAGAGAAGGCAAGAATGTAAAAAACCAAATGCAATTGTCAGCACTTGGCATTAATCATCATATTTGGGTGTAACTGTGGTCCTGCATACCCTGAACTGGGCAAGCACAAACCAATGCTACATTTAAATATTTAAATTCTAGCACTTAAAAATTCTTTTATTTTAATGATTTTTTACATTAAAAAATATATGGAAAGTCTTTCCAAATCTCCTCACAATGTGGGACACATGGAATATGCTAATCTGTGTGTGGCACATGGGTAAACCGGAGGGGACTAAGAGTCCTCCTGAGGCTACTCTGGCTGAAGCTAACCAACCCAAAGCTCTGACTATCCAGACTTTCCAAGGCCATGCAAGAGAATCCCTATTCCACAGAACACTGGCCGGAAAGTTCTGATAGAAATTTGAGTTTTAAATCTTGATTCCTCTGCTACCTGCCTGAGCAACTTAACCTCTCTGAGTCTCAGTTTCCTCATCTGTAAAATGGGAATCATAATGAAACTTACTCTATTAGACTGCGGAAGAGATTAAATAAAATAATCAGCACTCTGCTCACATTTTTGTTATATCCAGAAAATTTATAATCAAAATGGTTCTGTATTTCATGAAACAAGCTAAAGAACGCATCTGAGCATTCTACCCATCTAAAGCTTCAGTTCTGACATTCATGCCTCTGGAGTACAGTAGCATTTTATTTCTCTTGAAAGAGAAAACAACAGCCCTCTCCTGCGAGAAGCAAACATTTTGGAATTACTCTAGACCCTATAGCAATACAAATTAGGTCTTTCTGGTGCATTTTTTTGGTAAACACTTAACTGTTTAATGTACATGATGTCACACTTCAGCTCTGACCTCCACCTGCAGGCTGACTCTCTGCCCCTTTTCGAAGCCATTTGTCCTTCCAACCATCTGTATGATGGTGACAGGCACAGTGGTACCACAGTAGTCCATCCTCCCAGTCCATCGGTCAGGGAGGGCTCCTGATCCAGACTGCACCTGCGAGGTGCCTCCTAGAGAAAGAGACTAGAAATGAGAAAGAGAAGCAGGCACTTGTTCTAGAATAGACACTGCCCAGCTCAAGGGAGCTCCCTCTTTGAGGCCACCTGGGAAAGGGAAGATGAGACTAAAATAAATGAACCAGAATTACAGAGAAGCAGGACAGAAGAGCAAGATAATCATGTCCATGTCGTGTGGGTCTATGGGTCCAGTTACCCTGGAGGATGGCCACATTCCTGTCCTGACGTTGTGTGAGACACCTCAGAATCCTTACAATAAATTCCTTTTAGTTTATTAAATTTGTGCAAGGTCCTTAGCTCCAGTCCCCACCCACCCCTGCCGCGGACAGGGGCTTCTGCCGCCTCTGCCGTGGCCCCCGCCTGCTGTGGCTTTGTCCAGAAGGACGTCTGGTCTAATTAGCATATTACATTTTTATTATTATAGATTTTGCTCAAGCTGATTTATAATAGCTTTCTGTTCTTTACAAACAAAAGAGATGCCTAAGCTGTTGGAAATCTCAGTCCTATTATTTCCTATTAAATACATCTGCATATCAGCAGCATTCCATTTTTCTTTATAGGGAAAGAGCAGCCATCATCTGCTAGAGGCTGTATATTTTAGTTAGGATTTCAGAACTTCACAGCAACCCAAATTAATTCTTCTTGAGAGATACAGTCAGTGTGAGAGAGAATCAAAACTATCTGTGTGATTTCATGAAAATCTACTGCCCCATAGGCCTATCACTTTCTGAAACACATGCTGGTATTTGGGTGCTTGAGTTGAGCAAATGGAAGATTTGGGGACAGATAACATGTTACTGTGTGTGTGTGTGTGTGTGTGTGTGTGTGTGTGTGTATGTGTGTTAAATTCAATGCAAGGTCTGTTCATTGATTACACAGATAATGGTACCAAGGTCAGAGATGAAACAACCTTAAAGAAGAAAAGGGTAAAGAGAGGTAGAGAGGATAATTTCCCTCCCACACTTGGAAATAATTTATTGAGGGCCTTTCCCATCTCAGGCACTGGACTGTATCTTCGGTACATTCAGATCTTCTTTTTTAACGAGTATGGCTGACCTCATTTCATGAGTAAGATGATCATGTACGTTGCTATGGAAAAGAAAGGCTCTGGACGATATAACCTCAAGGGAAAGGATTCATAAGAGATATAAGTAGAGTTACGGTGTGCTGAGTACATAGCATAATAGCTCTTCCACCTTCATGAAAAGCTGCAGTAAGTAAACATTTCTTTTGGCAAGCTTCCCCATTGCCCTAGAAGGCAGGTCAACATAGGAAGCTGAGAACATGGGTTGTTAGTTATTGTTATACACAGTTTACAGTTATTTATAGTTATTGACTGGCTATATGCCATTGGGCCAGTTGCTTGACTTTACTGTGCCTCAGTTTCCTTCTCAGCAAAATGGATACAGATAATAATAGAGTTGGCTTCATAGGATCATGGAGAGAACTAAATACTTCCTCCATATAAAGCAAATAATATGCTGCCTAAAATATTACTGGCCCGCACATAATATGTACTAATTATTTAATTTTGGTGTTGTTGCTATGACAAATACTCAGTGACAATTACTTCACATACACCATTTCATTTCATCTTAACCATTGGGGGAGGATATTAGCCCTACTCAGAGACACTGACTTGCCTGATATCACACAGAGCAGAGATATAAGCCCAGAGTTATAAACACCAAGAAGCCATGTTTCCCAGGCAGACATCAATCAGAGTGACAACCAGTGCTGCAGACAGCAAGAAGCATGACATCATGTACTCTGGAGCTGAGTGGCTGTCTGAATCACCTGGGGTAATTCATTGATAAATTCCTAATCCCCACCCAAATACCTGACGGCAGGTGATGAGTGAGCTGCAGAAATGGATAATCAGAGTTAGCACCCGAGGGCTTTGGTTGAAAAGGATTTGCAATTTGATTGTTGATCCAGATTCAGATCTGAGGTGAGAGGTTGGCATGGTCGCTCAGGGTTTGATGGGGGAAGCAGTGCCCAACTCCAACTGGAAAAGTGAGAATGACCTAGGTAATAGATAAATGGACTATTTCATGCAACACCAATAACTTGAGCAAAGGTGAGGGATAAAGATATACGTGGTGGCCCAGGGAGTGCTGAGTGGCCTTCACTGACTAATGATAAGAAATAGCAGAAAATAAGTCTGGGCAAGGAGGTGGGGGTCCTACCATGAAGGGCCTCAGGTGAGTCTTCTATGATAACCATGCTCAGCCTGCAGGCAGCCATTCCCATATTGGGGGGAGGGCTGAATCCTTTATTATTGTGATAATGCATTAGCTTCCTAGATGGTCCTCCCACTTTGCCTCTTGATCTTCTACATCCACCCCCCAAACACTAGCACCAAAGTCAACTTAAATAATAGAAAGCATGTCTTGTTGTTCCTCTATAAGGGCTTCCCATTTTCCTACAACAAAATCCAGATTCTTCAACATTGTCTACCTGCCCAGAACTCCCCCTTCATCTTTCAACACCCAACCCTATCAAGAGGAGTGATCTTTGACCTGATCTTTCTCTTCCTCAACCCTGGATCCTGTCCCCAGCCCAGGACCTTTCTCACTCCATCCCTGTCACACTCTTCATTCAGCTCATTCTTTGGGACTCAGCTTAAATGTCACCTCCTCAGAAAGTGGGTATTCAACCACCCAATCTAAAGTTTATTCACATACCTCCCACACTCTCTTTATCGTATCACCTGCCTCTTTTCTTTCATAGCATTTATCACCACCTGTAATCATCCTGTTTATTGTTTTATAGTCTGTCCTCACACCAGGATGTAAGTGCTCTGTGAGGAGGGGCCTTTAATGTGTTCCTCATTGCTCGGTCCCCAGTATCTCGAACATGCTCTGATAATATCTACTGCATGACCGAGTGATGGTAATGACGTCGAGTGCCCTGGAGAAGGGAGGGGGTGGGTTAGAACACTGAACTCTCATGCCTCCTAGCTGCTCTGTAACTACTGCAGTCTCTCTGTTAGGACCTTCTGCAAAACTGAAGGCTCAAGTCTGTGTTTGTTGTATTGATAGAATTCCATTAACCTAACGACATCTGCCCTCTCACTCTCTCAGGCCAGTCTACTAACCTTTTCCTGGCAGTGCAAATCGCTCTAAAATATGAGGCCGCATTTACAGTTATTCTGGCAAAAAGAGTTCATTAACAGCATCTTTAATCACACTTTTTGAGTGTAAATAGATCAGCGTTGGATGGCATTTTCATGAGTAAGCTCCAATATTTATATTGCTGTAGACTAAAAGAATGTTGTTGCTAATGGGGTAGGGAGGAAGAGACCTTTTTCTTGCTGAACAATGTCCATATGATTAAGTAAACAGACTGGGATGAAAAAAACAACACAGCCACCTTCGATCCTCTGCGGAGACAGAGACGAAGAAGTGTGTATTCACATAACGCTGCTGCACTCCAGGCACCGCAGAGTTCACCTTGGACATTGGATTTACCATGTAAATGGGCCCAGAGAAGAGAAAAGCGAAAATAATACCATCTGCACTGCGTCAGGTGTACACTAGTGGTCTACAGATTATTCCCCAATGACTCTGGGTGAACATGTTATAGGCCTGAAAGGAAGTGCTATCAGGACACCGAGTTCTGGTTTCCACTGATGCTGGTTAGTGCCATGTCACAGAAGGTTTGCCAGACTCCAACTGAAAGAGGAAAATCTCACTTCTGATCCTGGTTGAAGGGGCTGACATTTAAATCTGACACCAAAGTTGCAGCTTCATCCTAATTGCAAAATGTCTTTTGCTTGAGTCTTAACTGCATATTTAATCATAGGGATTGCACATTTCTCGTGGCAAGGCTGTCAGGACAACTGGAGCACACTACCGTGTCCAAGAGGGACAAAAATTTCATTCTCTCTTTGGAAATGCAGAGGGGAAGACAACCTGAAACCAATAAAGACAAAAACTAAATACAGGCCAAGGTTCTTTGGGCCCCATTGTGATCAATACCCTTTTTTCTGCATTGCTGCTTATCAAGGGAATCCTAAAGCAACTTCACACTATAGCTACGCATGGATGCAGTGAAATTCAGGTAAAAATCATCTGAGCAGAAGGCCATTTATTTCTCCCATCTTCTCCCAGCAGGCAAACTTATTAAAGTTTATAATCAGGTAGAAAAAGAGTCAGATTTTTAATGATGTTAAAAAAATTTCTCAAACAGCAGGAATCTTACCTCTCAGCTCAATCTTCTGAAATGTCCCAAGTTTACAGTAGACCTGAGCTGAGTCCCAGACAAAACAAAACAAAATTTAAAAAGCTGAACATTAAAGTTCCCTTTAAACCATATAAGAGCAATACAATTGTACTCTCTTAAATTCATTTATTGATTCTTTCAACAGATGTTTACTGAGTTCCTATTTACCAGACTCTAAGGTTATGGCAGGTAACAACACAGATTGAAATCTCTACCTTTGTAAAACTCACATTTTAGAAGGAAAGAGGTAGACAATAAACACTATTAATGAATAAATAAATGTTAGAAAGTGTCAAGTGCTATAAAATGAGAGGCAGAGAAAGCAGTGAAGGAACATTGAGGGCAAAGGCAGGGGTGCAGTTTGTAATGGGTAGCAAGCTATCTAGTGCTAGATAACAAATTACCCCCAAACTTATCTACTTACATAATAAGCATACATTACTCCCCACAGTTCTCGAGAATTGGGAATCCACAAGCAGCTTAGCTGGTGGTTCTGGTTTAGGGTCTCTCACAAGGTAGTTGTCAAATTGTCAGAGGGACTATAGTTACCTTAAGACTCAAACGGGACCAGAAAAACTGTTTTCAAATCCACTCACAATTTGGGTGGTCGGCCCCCGTTATTTGCTGGCTGTTGGCCAGAGAATTTGTGCCACAGGATTATATTTCAGCCTCTTCCATACCATCCTTTTGGTAACCTATTCAGAGTGTAAAGGGAACGTCCCTGATGAGCTAGGGCCCATGTCCCCAAGATGGACTGATGCTCAGGAGGTAGCCTAGACTCACAGTCCAAACCAAGACCAGCAGTGCTATCAGCAGATGAGGGCTCACTATTGGCCAAACCCTGTTCCATGCCATGTGCTAGCCTTAGTGAATTTGGTCATAGAAACTCTCTATGAGAAACAATTATTTTGTTTCATTGTTGAGCAAACTGAGACTTAGGGATGTGAAGTTCTGTCACATGGTTAATAAATGTGGGCACTGAAACTCTAAACTATTCTAAAACACCTCCTTACAAGAAATGTATCCAGTTTCCATGGGGGAACAAGACTGCTTTTCCCTTAAATAATTCAACCAACTGAGACTTTAATCAACCAATAACTAGTAAAAACAAGCAGCAAAATAAAGTGCTCACAATTAATACAAACATAATATATAAATACTAGAGGCCCAGTGAACAAAATTCATGTGGGGGTGTGGGGAGGGTCCCTCAGCCCAGCCTGCATCTAATCCGGGACCCCTCAGATATCTCTCTCACAATCCAGGGCCACTGGCTCCTTACTACTCAACTGCCTGCCTGCCTAATCCCCCCTAATTGCTCCCCCCGCCCCCTGCTGGCCTGATCACCCTCAACTGCCCCCCCTACTGGCCTAGTTGCTCCCAACTGCCCCAGCAAGCCAGCCTGGTTGCCCTAACTTTCTCTCCACCAGCCTGGTCACCCCTTACTGCTCCCCCTTTCTGGCCTGATATCCCTTAACTGTCCCCCTCCCCCAACCAGCCTGGTCATCCTACACAGCTTGATGTTTGGTAATTTGGTCACCCCTAACTAAGCCCCCTGTTGGCCTGGTTGCTCCATGCAGCCTGTTCAGTTGTCCGTTTAGTTGTGATAGTTGCTTAGGCTTTTATATATATAGATATATGTATAAACACACACACACACACACACACACACACAAACACACATATATATATGAATTATCAGCAAAGACTCAAAGAGGTGAATCTAGATATTAGAATTCCCTAGAGGTGCTAAAACTCCAATAGTAATTTCCAATTAAAAAGGCTCAAGCTTAAAAGGAATTGATCTGATAATTCATTGTGAAAGAAGAGATATGGAACCTCATTGCCTTTTTAAAGAACACCTTTTAGTCAACAAGTAAAATTTAAAGGATCTTATCAATGGTCAACTTTTCTTGTTGAGGATTAAACCTTCCTTTCTAAGCAGTGGGCTGGGAAATCATGCCCACATCAGGTAATTGATTTGATTGTGAAATTGATCTGGACTCCATGAGGCAAGAGGGCACATAAAAAGGGTCCAAGCATGGAGACATTTTATTTCTAATCTTCACTGATACCGCTCCATAAGTCCCGCTCAGCTCTCTCCAATTTCACCATCTCTGACTCATGAGAGAATCAATCGCTGTGAAGATGAATCATTTTCTTTGCACAATTCCCATTGTACATTCGATGTTGGTGCAACAAAGGCTGCAGATAAATGAACAGTTTCAAGCTCAGGAAGCAACTTTTTCTTTAAATCATTTTTTAGAAGTTACCAATTAAAGATACAATTCCTGTCTGTGCAAAGACAGCAAAAGGGACCTGGATTCACCAGGAAGGCAGTGCCAGGAGTCGCATGTCTCTGGACATCGCTGATGTCACAGCCTTTGCCCTAACCCTGTGAGACACTGAGAAGTGGGTGGTTAAATTAGGGCGGTATAAGCCTGCTTCCAGAGACATCTGGCTTCAGTTTCAGTCCCACCATTTACTAGCTGTGAGCAGCTTTAAATGACTACAGTTCTCTTTAATTTGGTGTCTTTATATGTAAAACAGTATTAATATAAACTACCTTATGGGCTATTTGTGAGGATTAGAAAAAGAGAAAAAGAAAGACAGACCATAGAATATGCTCCATAAAGGCAGTCATGGTCATGGTCCCATAACCATCAGCATCTCACATTTGGATACTCATCATATATTGCTCTGTGTACCACACCTGGGCCAGGCAAGAAGCTAGCTGGTGGGGGCAGTGAACAAGGCAGATAACAACTTATGTTCCAGGAGGAATGAAGCTGATAGACTAATAAGAAAGCCTTTCAGTCCTCGAACAGATTTATCAACTGGAGTCTCTGTCCTCAGCCACCTAAATTAGTAAGACTGCTTTTTTTTAAAAAAAAAAAAAAGTCAAGAGAATAACAAACCCCCAAAAATCAGGATGGCAAATAAAGTAGGCAAAGGAAAAGAGAACCCTACAAGGAATCTCATGATACAAGCTGTGCTATACTTCTTCAGTGGGATGGCAAGATGAAGGCTGTCCATTTTATTATTAAGCTTAGAATTCAAGTATACTTTGCATATATGTTATCTTGTGTATTGCCTCAACTGACCCGACAGACCCTGGGTGACAGATGAATAGATTACTCTGACACATGTAAGTATCCTTGAGAAAGCACCTGAATCTGTAGTGTCTTTCAAACAAGGACGTTTTGAAGTCTAAACATAAAGATTCTAGTAAAACACCCGGGGGGGTCAGACTTGTTTGGAAAAGTCAAGGCAGGGGCTGCCACCTTCGGCAAGGTCCCCCAGAGGCCTCCAATCTTTCAAAGAGTCCTCCTTACAGAACCTCCAACCAAGTCCCATGCTTCCCCACAGTGTACTGTATCAAAGAGACACTTGGCAAACTGCCTGGCACATATTGACAGCCAATAAATGATACCCCACGGTTGAGAAGTAAACAGTCTTTACATATACTAGTATATAGCATTTTACGATATATGGTGGAAATAAATCTTTAAAAGGGCTATAACCAGGAAACTATTTTCTCCCACAATCGCTCTTTTTCTCTGAATCATTGAAACCATCCTTCTGAGTCTCTTAACCCTTTTTCAACGGTTCAAAAACTCTTGGTCACTTTGGCTGCCAAAATATAGTCCATTACAATTTAAAGCTTCAATCCCCTATTCAATTCCAAAGTCACTTTCCGAAGTACATGCTAAGCTTATGAATAGTAGTGCAATCTCATTTCTACATATTAGTATTCATTTGAACTTGGGAAGCAGAACTAGATAAAATGAAAAAGGAGAATAACAATAAAAAAGAGGGTAAATAAAAGCTGAGATAAAAATACTAGAAGGAAAAAGAACGAGGTTTGTTGGGGATGATCTTGCCATTCTTTTGGTTCATGTCTAAGCATGCCCAAAGGAGTTCAACCACATAATACTAGTAAATGTGTTTCAATTGATTGAAAACAAGGAGAGAAAACACTTTATGAACTTCTACTTAAGATGCCCACGTGCAGGGACCTTTTGGCAATTGATTAAATAAACTAAGTGAGGTGAAATAAAAACCCATGTGTCACTTTTTATCCTAAAAGCAATATTTCCCTTTTAGCAAAACAGCATATTCAATTACTTCATTCAATAGACAAAAATGATTTCTACTTTGAAAATAAATATTTGCTTCTTAAGATCATATTGCTGAAAATCAAATCACATGCCTGTTTTATTATTAACAAAAAGTTCCAAAGCTCTTTATGAATTGCACCTGTCCATTTCCATATCTGACAATCAAATTTCCCCTGAAACTCATCCCATAACTCCCAAAGTCATTGAAGAGGCAATAAACGAGGTTATGACACAGTGTTCACAGAAAGGTAAATGTCTTTCATATATCTTTAAGTGGTTATTAATCTCGGAATTCGTTTAGAATACATTAACCTTCAAGGTAAATTAGATCAATCAGGAAAATGACTCACAGGGACAGGACTGTCTTTTTTGATGTTGTTTTCCCATCCAGCTTATGTGCCATGAAGCTGAGGCCATAGTCCCATCAGCCACCATGAAATACAGAGGCTTCAGTCCTGGTGGGGATGGTTGTTTCTCCCTGGAAGGCCGTCTCCTACATAAGCAGACAGAATGAACAGATGTGAACATAACTCATTGCCTTAGTCTAGGCAAGATGGACTGACCACTGCTACAGGGGACAGCTTGTCTAGTTCCCTGGAACCTTTGCTACTGCCATTTTAGAGTCCTCTGCCCAATAACTATAGGAGGGAGGAACCAAGAAGTGATACCTTTACAAAACATCCAAGTAATTGCTCTTTATAAGTCCTGAAGCAAGTAAACCTGCAATCTTCATTCCTCTGGGGTGAGGGTGGGGAGGGGGGAGAGAAAGAGAGAGGGGGGAGGACCACCTCCAGAAAGTAATCAGGTTGGTGGGAAATAGTAGAAAAGTGTGACAATTACTTTCTCTACAATAAGAGATTAATGACGGTGATCATCATGTTAATAATCACTCAGTCTTGAGTTGATAGGGTTGGTACTTTGGCTCATTCAGAATTCTCAATTACATTGTTCAGTGACTAAAAACTATATAGAAATCAGAACTGGGGCAGGTTTGTAGGTGCCTGAATGATACATTTTGGAGCCCAGGAGCCCAATGCTGGGGATCTTGCCTGACATCTTGCTGGTGGTGGGCCCCTCCTGCGGTCCTGGAGCCACAAAGTATTTTGATTCAGAGTAGATTTAGCCTGAACAAATACTGTTAGGTGGATTTAGCTATTGTGTCAGCACCAAACAGCTTTTCAAATATATATTGAAAAGAAAACCACAATGTACTTTTCCAAAGACCTTTTTTCTCTGAAATCCCTATAGAGAGAAATAAAATATCAAGGAAGGGGAAAAAAAAGATGATGGAAAACTATTTGTGGATGATTTGCAGGACAGAATAAAACTCTCCTTGGTCCATGCTTCAAAGGATCCTATGGAGCAATCCATTAATCCTTCTAAAAGATACAGAATGCTGGCAAAATAAGCTTGAGGTTTGTTAAGTTGCATAGTTTTGGAAATTTAAATTTTTGCAAAAGTGACTGTGACGATACATATGATGAACCCGCAAATAAGCACTGTTACTGCAATTAATTTACAGCCATGCAGAGAAAGACATTTTTAAAAGAAAACAAGAGAATCACAGTTCAATGAATGAAGTTCTAGAGATATTTGGGAGAACTGCTGCTTCCTGCATGCTACGCTGATCAGTCTGAAAGCCCATATAATTACAATATCCAATGAAGAAAGAGGTATAAGATAAATCTTCAGTGGGAAGATAGTGAAGTGGGGCCTTTTTGTACTCTTTTCATGAAATGCTTCTTTTTTTTCTTGAAAAAATGAAACAGCAGTTCACAAAAATGAGAGAGCAATTCAAGTTGCCATATTTTAGATAAATCTCCTCTTTTTAGAAGATTAAAATACCCTGTACATATTCTTTTCTTCTACTTCCTTTAAGGTAATAGTGAGTTGGAGGCTTGGCCTTGTTTAACAATGTATAAGACAAATAATCTTTTCATGGACTTATTTCCAATATAAATACAGTTACTAACAAAGCATACTATAATTATAAACAAGTAGGACATTTACTTGAAATAAATCATATTTTAATTGGCATTTTAATGGAAGTAATGCTAAAGATAATGACAGGATATCAAGCAATATTTCATGTACTCTTCGTGGTTTGTTTTAATATTTGAACCAACTGAAGATGTTTTTACATTTGTTTTTATTCAAAAATAACTGTCAGCATTTCCCATTCAAAATGGAGGTATGTACTAAGTAATATGAGTAAGCCAGTCTCACCAAATTCTCCCCTGCATCTGCTAAGTTTTCCAAGTTTCTGCCCAGCTTTTGTTCCAGACTGTCTTCCCAAGGATGCTTGCATAGCAAAAGGTCTTTGAAGACAGAGAGAGTAGCTCCTGGGGGCAGAGGGCTGATTTGTTTCCTGACCAGTATACTCAACATAATTTCTGCCTCCAGGAAAAGGTTGGGTAAGTTTGCTAACAGCCCTTTTAAAAGATTGGGGTTTCCCAAGCTAAGGATTGGTTCCTCAGCTGAAATGAAAATCCCCAAAAGTGTAGCATCCACCTGGCCTCCCTCCCCTCATGCCCATGGAACTTGGGACAAGGAGACAGATGTGAACATATGGCTCATGTTAGGAATAAAGTCCTTTTTCTCTGACCCAGGAGTCTTGTGTCTTCTGCCAGTATCCAAGAACCTTGTTAGCTTGTGAACAGAATAAAATCTTGCAAACTGAATAAAACAGACTTTTTAGAGTTATTGACACAAAATGATAGACTTCTACAGAAAATAAAAGGGTGGGCACATGGGAAACAGTGTTGGTTAACCTGCAAATGCTACTATATCAAAATCCAATTTTGGGAGTGAAGAGCTAGGTTTCTTCAAGGCAGGCAAAAGTTATAGGAGTGAATATAATTGTGTTTCTTTCCTGTTTCTTTTTCTGATATCTGCAGAGCACTCATCCTAACTCAGAACTCTCACGCTATACACTATGGTGAAAAGGACTGTTCTTGAGAGATGAAACTCTTGACATTCCAAATGGATGGACACTATATTCCTATTAGAAATACACTGGCCAACAGCAAGATGCTCATCCATTATATAGCAATTCTTTTACCCACACTCTGGAAATTAGCTTGGAGGACATCAGTAGCTGAAATTGCAAGGTTGAGTGAGGAAACTGCAAAGAAGTGGGGCAGTGCAAATGAACTGACCACTTTTTTTCCTGCAGCCTGGAGAATATAGGGGAGAGGCATGGCCTGGTCTCCCACTCAGGGAAGGAGATTTTATGGGCTCCGTATCTCGGCTCACAATGTTGTATCTATTTATCAGTGTACTGGATGTTCATTGAGACCATTTTCCAGATTGATGTGCCTCAAGGTCAGGGGTTGCTCAGCTCTGAGAGTGATTCCACTAATGAGTTTCCTCTCACCGCAAGTGTCTGCCCTTCCTCCCAAACACATAAATTCCATAGATGGTCAGTGAAAATGCATGCAGAGAGAGACAGGGTGTTTCTCCTTGAAAACCTTGACCAAGTTACAGAAACTCGCTTCACGCTTGGGACTGGATCTTGATTTTGGAAGAAACAAACCATCTCAAGGATTTTTTTAGAGTCCTATAAAATCAGGCAGTCTTAGCAGTAGCTCTCTGGTACCCTAAGCCAGAAAATGAGCCCCAGGATTTCAAGAACCCTTGCCCTAGGACAGTGTGAGCAGCACCTGGGGCTTTGCCTTTCTGCCTGAGCCCAGTTGAAAGCATGGCTCTAGACAAACACATCTCTGCCAAGGGAGCCAAGTCACAGTGGCTAAACCAGTATGAGTATTTTCTTGAAGTTCTCATGGTAGGTGAGGAAAAGGATTGCTTTCACCCAGCACTTGTTGGAAATTTGATCCAATTTATCTGTTACCCCAACTCCCAAGGTCCCTACAACCCCACTGCCAGCCACATCACATCTTCTTATCCTTGACACAATCTCTAAAAATGGCCCACTCATGTCCTTAAAAGTTAGCCCTGTCCTTTAGCTTGTATATAGATCACCAACACAAATGTAGTCTGGTACAAAACTATAGTGACAACTCAGAGTCACCTCCAAGCAGGTGAGTGCTAGAGCCACCTTGTGGCTTTGCCCTGATGCTGTCGTTAAAGTAACAAAATCCCTCAGAATCTCAGCTTCCTCCCCTAGCAGAGGCAGCTAAGAGCAGGCCTGCCTCAAGGCTGAGAGGCATGGTGCATGGAGGGTTCAGCATGAGCTGGGCTCCTGAAAACACTTGATAAATGGATTCATATCTGACTCAAGCAGATGGGGTTTTTTCCCAAGAAAACCAAAACCTTACTTTGATTTCACCCCTGATTTTAACACCAGATTTAAGCCATCATGCACAGGAGTATATGAAGCCCTTTCTTTTGTTTCTAAATAAGAAGTAATAGGGCACCTTCCATTGAGGCTCCTCTTCATTGAAAAGTGTCTGCTATGCATTAGAAGTAAACCTGCAGTTCAAATAAATTGAATGCTCACCTACCGTGGGCAACTGTAGCTGTATGTTGGCCACCGCTTCTCCCTAATACGTGACACTTCATGCCTCTGTGATTAAGGAACCCACTAATTATAGCGTGTGTCTGAGATGAAAGTTGCTGTGTTGCATGAAGGGAATTCAACTCGGTTGGCATGTGGAACAAATTAGACCCTGCAGGTGCTGACATGTAGCCTGGCTGGTGTTCCTGGATTTCAAGCCCCATTGTGCGAGCTGGGATCACCCCAGCTCTCTGTAGAGGCAGCAAATGGGTTATCAATGTAAAATTCAAAGAGATTAAAAACTTCTTTCTTTTAGAAAATAAACACTTGGGAAAGTGGTATTATAATGATATAGCACCAGTGATTGAAATTAGCATTTTTGATTGCATATACCGTCAATAAGAAAAATCTGACCATGCACCCCCCAATACAAGGCTCTTTGTACTTATAATTTATATACATGTTTTATAACACTAACATATTATGTAATTTATAAAACACACACATTATAAAAATGTGAGATAAAGGGTGAAAGCCACATGTAAATGAATCCGCTTTCATCTTTTGGAAACTCTTGGTTTTATACTTCATAGAAAAATTCCCCCAAGGTCTCATTCTAGGTTTGACTTATTTAACTACTTGGTTTAATGGCTGCCATGTATGAAACAATTCCAAAGGTAAGAAGGGCATTATGGGCTCTACTTAATAAATCATGAAACTTAATTTTCAGTCCCATCTACCAATTATGCATACATTTTTGTTGAAATATTATTGTGCTTGCATGGGTAGTCTCCGTGATCCATGGTTCTTGGAAGGAATGTTTTTAAGCCACTTGTTCACTTTTTCAAGAATTAAAATAGGAGTTTAACTAGATATTTTAATTCATAAACTCACTTCAATAGGCTCTGGTAAAGGCTTTGTTTAGCTTACTTCCCTGTTAAATCTCTAGGCTCTAAAACAGCCAGGCAATAATCAGTAAACATTTGTTAAATAAAAGTTTTGTAATGATTACTTTGACTTCTATATGGAGAATGGGTTTCAACAGAGAAGAAATATAATTCAGGAGAAGAGAAAATAGGCCACCACAGTTGTTCTGCCAAGAAATGATGGGATTTGGACTCAGTAGTTAGAATGAATAAAAATGGAAAAATTCAAACTATGTTTTGGAAGCACCAACAGAAGTTAAGGATGGATTGGACAATGGGAATAAGGAAAAGGATAATGTCCAAGGTCCTGCCAGATCCTGGCCTCGGGAACTTGGCCGCATTTACTGAGAACTGGAAGCATGGGGAATGAGAGGAGAATTTATATGCCATTTATCACAAATCACAATGGATCTATTTTGAAAATTTACCCAACACTCAGCTATTTCGCCAAAACCTCTGCTGCCAACCTAGGTCAAACCACCATTGTATTTCACCTGATTTATACCTAGTTAGCCAGCAGACAATTACTCTTTCTACTTTCACTCTGACCCCTCAATAAACTACACAGCACCTACAGAGAGCATTTTTAAAGTTAGGCTTATTGAGCTATAATTTACATACAGTAAAATTTACCCCTTTCAGGTGTACATTTCTATGAGTTTTGACAAACATACAGTCATGTAATTACAGCTATGGTAATCAAGGGGTAGGATAGTACCAACACTTCACAATGTGTCAGAACCAGTATTTAAACTATCAATCAGATTGATCCATTAAAAACCCCAAATCTTTGCTTGGCTTCCCATCCCTCCATGAATAAAGCCCATTCATTACTTGTAATGTCCTGAGTAAAAAGGTCTCTCTATTCTTCACACCTACAGCTTTTCTTTATGAAAATTCTGCTTCAGGAAAATTGGCCTCCCTATTACTCCTGCATATCTCAAACCTGTTCCTACCTCATGGCCTTTGCACCACCTCCAATGATCTTTCTAGAGGTAACCTCAGCTTTTCTTCCGACTTCATTCTGATTTCTGTTGAACTAATGCGTGTATGTCTGCACCGCATGCATGCATGCATACACACACATACACGTGCCTCCATCAGACTGCCCCTTTAGCATACTTTATTTTTCTCATTATTTATTCCTACCTGATACATACTTATTTATCTGCTTGTTCATTCTCTCTTCATAATAACTTCCACTAATATGTAAGCATCATTTTATTCCTGAATCTCTAGCACCTAGAATAGCACCAGCAACATAGTAGACATTCAATAAAAATCTGAATGAAAACATTGACAGGTGGATAGATGAGTGGATGAACAAATAGACAGATGATGGACAGATGGATGAACTTGCTGGAAGCAAAAGAGCAATCATCTACCTTGTTCATTAACATGAAAAATAAGCCCCTATTCTTCGATCCAGTGATAAGGTCATACACCCACTTTCAAACTCTTAGTCTGCTGAAAAGCAAGTCTTCAGTGCTATTAAAACACATCGAGAACATAGATGCATAACATGCTATCTAAACACAGCATCCTAACTGTGAAAAAACAACTTCACATGTGTCTGCAGTACCAGATATTGTAGCTGTGGGGAAAATTATCTTTAACATTAAATGTGCTTACATTTCATTTATCAGCTCTGACTTCACTGTGACATCTTTGCCTTTGAATCTATCTTCTTTTAATATGGTACTACTTGGAATTTGCACCTTCAAAACAAGAGGCTCCCTTTCCCAAAATTGCCATAATATGGCTCATTTTATTGAACATTTTGGAATAGTCCCCATAGCAGTCGGAGTAATTAGATCCTGTGATATAGCCTGCATTCTGCACTTCAGATTATACCTTTTTATTTTCCCCAGCATTATTTTGTTGAGCTCTTAAGAAAGACATTCTAGAGAAACCAAGATGACAGCATAGGTGAACACCTAAACTGCTGCCTTGCACAACAATTTCAAAACTACAATTAAAAGATAGAATGGACATCATCCAGAACCACAGGAAAGCTGGCTGAGTGGAAATTCCACAACTAGAAGGAAAGAGAGAGGCTCACAGAAACTCAGAAGAGCTACAAAAGGCTGAGGTACAGAGACACACTCTTGGAGAAGATGGGCAGCAGAAGGTCTGGCTGGCTTCCTCTAGTGGGAGGGAAAAGGAAACTCCTGACTTCACTGAACCCCAATTCTGGGCGAGACTCATACAGGGGGAGTCTAGACTGTCATGAAGAGGGAGGAGTGCACAGAAACTTAGGGGAGCCACGAAAGGCAGAGGTCTTTAGGCGTGTGCAAAGAGGACTGACTGCAGATTGTGCCCCGGGCTTTCTCCAGTGGGAGGAAAACAGAATCTCCCAACTGCACTGAAATCCGGTCCGACTGCACTGAACCCTAGTTATGAGCGAGATTCTGGGGACCTTGACTCATACGGGTCCCCGGAGCACATGGAAACTCAGGGGAGCTAGAAAGGCAGAGGCGTGCACACGCATGTGCACAGAGCGGGCTGCAGTGATTACCAAGAGACACTGAGACCCAGGGGCTGCCACGTAGGGCAGGGCTGATGGGAAGCCAAGGCAGTCTGCTCAGACCTGAGACTCCGCTACATCCAAGCCCAGCACAGAGGCTCTTGCAAGTCTTAAGGCTGAGTCCAGCACAGAAGTTTTTTGGGCACAGACACAGCTGATCCTCACAACCAATTGGCTTGAACATCAATTCCCCCCAGTGATACCAACAACAATCAAGACTTAATTACAACAAGACTGTACACACAGTCCACAAAGGGGTGCATCAATAGTGTCTGTAGAACCTCTTTTCACGTCCCGCATGGTTCAGGGTTCCCGGTTCAGGGTTCGGGTTCTGAAGAAGGCCGCACGCAAATGAAATGAAAGACCAGAAAACATTAATTTGGCAATATTGGGGGACCAGGCGGGAGCCTTCCTCTAGTGGAAAGGACTGCCACTTGCTCTGGCCTTTTTCTCCCTTTTATTAAGGCTTTGGGACACACCCCTAGCCTTTAGGCAGGAAATAACAAAAACAGAAATTAACATGAAACAAACAGGTAGAGGTTGCTTCAGCCAACAATGTTTCAACTAAACAGTGAGTAATTAGCTCTGACCTTTCAGAGCAATTAAGGTTGACCAGCCTTCTGGTCTCCTGTTTACATCCATTTAGTAAAAACAATGTTTGGTTTCCAACAGTGTCCACCTCAGGTAACTGGGGAGGCAGAGCTACTGGGCCATATGGGACACCTAGCACACAAAACTACTCTACCAACTCAGGGAAGCAGTGAAAATGCAGAGACAAAGGAACTTGTCACAAATGAAAGGAATGGGGAAACGATTGGAGTTCAAAACCACTGTTGTATGTTTTTTTAAGAATTTCCTAGAAAAGATGAATAAATTTAGCAAGACCCATGAGGAGATGAAAAAAGACCAACTAGAAATTAAACATACACTGACTGAAATAAAAAATATTATACAAAGACCTAACAGCACACTAGAGGAACACAAGAATCAAGTCAAAGATTTAAAATACAAAGAAGCAGAAAACACTCCACTGAAAAAGAAAAAAGAATCCAAAAATTGGAAGATAGTGTAAGGAGCCTCTGGGACAACTTCAAGCAAACCAACATCAGAATTATGGGGGTGCCAGAAGAAGAGAGAGAGCAAGATACTGAAAACCTATTTGAAGAAATAATGACTGAAAACTTCCCCCACCTGGTAAAAGAAATAAACTTACAAGTCCAGGAAGCACACAGAAACCCTAATAAAAGGAATCCAAAGAGGACCACACCAAGACACATCATAATTAAAATACCAAGAGCAAAAGACAAAGTGGGAATATTAAAAGCAGCAAGAGAAAAACAGTTAATTACCTACAAGGGAACATACATATGATTGTCAGCTGATTTCTCAACAAAAACTATGCAAGCCAGAAAGGAGTGGCAAGAAATATTCAAAGTGACAAATAGCAAAAACCTACAACCAAGATTACTTTACCCAGCAAAGTTATCATTCAAAATTAAAGGGCAGATAAAGAGCTTCACAGATAAGAAAAAAATAAAGGAGTTTATCAGCACCAAACCAGTATTATATGAAATGCTGAAAGGTATTCTTTAAGAAGAGGAAGAAGAAGAAAAAGGCAAATATAAAAATTATGAACAACAAATACATATCTATCAACAAGTGAATCTAAAAATCAAGTGAATTGAAAATCTGATTAACAGAATAAACTGATGAATGTAATAGAATCAGGGGCATAGAAAGGGAGTAGACTGATCATTCTCGGTGTGGGGGTGGAGAAAGGGTTTGCAGGGAAAGACTGGACAAAAATCAAACATCTATGGATGAGGACAATATGGGGGAAGTAAGGGCAGAGGGAGGGGTGGGAGCCAGGTGGCAGGGAACTATGGGGGGTAAAAAGAAGAACAATTGTAATAATCTGAACAATGAAGAATTATTTTAAAAAATAAATAAAAATAAAAAAGAAAGACATTCTATTGGCAAAGAGCTATATAATTATAGTTTTCCGATGATAATTACCAATTCTCCCTACCAAGTGGCCCTCTGAGAAAATCTGTTCAACTTCATGGTTATCAACTAGGTTTGGCCAGGTGGCTCAGTTGGTTGGAGCATCATCTGAAACATCAAAAGATTGCTGGCTCAGTTCCAGGTCAGGGCACATACTTAGGTTTTGGGTTCTACCCCCACTCAGTGCAGGTATAGGAGTCAACTGATGGATGTTTCACATCGATGTTTCTCTCAAGAAAAATTAAAAAATCAATAAACCTATTCTTGGATGAGGATCGGAAAAAAAAGTTTTGTAGATTTATTATTTACATGAACTGCTCAATGCTCCACTATTTTAAGAAAAATAAAAGTTTTTTTTTCAGTAAAACTTAATATGACTAACACCAAAGAAAAAAAAAGAGGAGAAATATTTTTTTAAAATATATTTTGTTGATTTTTTTACAGAGAGGAAGGGAGAGGGATAGAAAGTCAGAAACATCGATGAGAGAGAGACATCGATCAGCCACCTCCTGCACGCCCCACAGTGGAGATGTGCCCGCAAGCAAGGTACATGTCCCCAACCGGAATCGAACCTGGGACCTTTCAGTCCGAAAGCCGACGCTCTATCCACTGAGCCAAACCGGTCTCGGCGAGGAGAAATATTTTTATCTACTAATTGAGAGTGGGGCAGAGTCACCTACTAAGCATCTAAGTTGTCCAAGGGAGAAACACAAAGAAAAGAGAATGAAGCTGGGACTCTGAGGGCAGAAGTCTGAGCCAAGACTTATACCATTTCAAATTTCTAACCGGAGGTCAGAGCTCTGAGCTTAGTTCCCTTTGGGTTGAATTTCAGATGCTATGGAAATGGAAAGCTGTCTCTTCCCTAGCTCTCTAAATACATCTGTACTCCAGAGAAAACTGGAAATGTTCTTATTTCCCCCATTACAGTTGAACATTTCTGGAGAAACCAACAGCCTAAATTGGCATCCCAATTGATAACAATTCTATCTCCAAGACAATTAAGGCAATGTCTCTAAAAAAAAAAAATAGTGATTTTCCTGGCATTTTCTTATTGGAGTAGGATGTTGGATTTTTTATTTCAGACTGAAATAGAAAAGAGAAGAAAGTGGGAAAAGAAGAAAAACAGTGACCTGTCATTTTGAAATAACATGTGAATCATCTCACAGCATCCTTTAAAAATCACCCTTCCCTTTTCACATTGTTGTTGAAAGTTTAAATTTATAAATAGATTTCATTTCTATAAGTAAAGGTGGAGGTAAGCTCTTGTCAAAAATGTACACACTCTTGGGTGAATATATCCTACTGCTAAAAATTTATTCTTCAAATACATGCACACAACTTCCCAAAGATAGCCTAGTGTGCATATATTTGAAGGTGTCCATTGCAAACTCTTTGTGATGGCAGACCACGATGGAAATGTCTACCAAAAGAAGACTAGAGAAGTAAATTTTGGAACATTTAAACAAGGCTGAAACTCAGAATGAGATCATCTCTAAGTGCTAATATGAAAAGATACCCAGAATATATTATTAAATAAAATCAAGCAAGCTGAAGTTCAGACTGTAAAGTATGTTACCAGCTTTATATTCTGTAGCCAGACTGGCTTCAAATCCATATCCTCACTTACCAGCATTTATCTGGCATTTTTCTATTGGAGTGGGCAAGTGGTTTAATCTGTTTCTAACTCAGCTTCCTCTCTAGCAAATGGGGATAATAATATTATTTAGCTCAAAAAGAATTGGTTGGATGAAATAAGTTAATATATATAAAGCACTTAAACATGGATTTAATAAATGCTAAAGACACTGAAAATAGCTTTTAAAAATAAAGATGAAATAAAGACATTTTCATACATACAAAAGCAGAAAGAATTCATCACCAGCCAACCCACACTATAAGGCATGTTAAAGAAAGCCCCTTTGGACAGAAGAAAAATGATGCCGAGTAGAAATTTCTGTCTACTCAATAGAAACAAAGCACCAGAAGAGTAACCAAATATATAAGATTTTTTCTTATTATTTAAATACTAGAGGCCTGGTGCACAAAATCCATGCATGGGGATCGGGGAGGATGTGTGTGTGTCCCTCAGCCCAGCCTGCACCCTCTCCAATCTGGGGTCCTGCGAGGGATGTCCCTCTGACAATCCAGGATGGCTGGTTCCCAACCGCTCACCTGCCTGCCTGCCTGCCTGCCTGATTGCCCCTAACCACTTCCTTGCCAGCCTGATCAATGCTTAACTGCTCCCCTGCTGGCCTGGTTGCTCCCAACTGCCCTCCCTGCCCAGTCACCCCTAACTATCCTCCCTTGCCAGCCTGGTCCCTCCCAACTGTCCTCCCCTGCAGGCCTGAGTCCCCCACAACTGCCCTCCTCTACAAGCCTAGGTCCCCCACTACTGCCCTCCTCTGATGCCCAACTGCTCCCCTGCCAGCCCAATTTCTCCTAATTGCCATCCCTTGCCTGCCGGATCACCCCTAACTGCTTTCCCCTGCTTATCTGGTCCCCACCCCCCACATAACTGCCCACCCCTAAAGGCCTGGGTCCCCCCAAAATACCCTCCACTGCAGGCCTGGTCACCTCTAACTGCCCTCTTTGCTGCAGGCCTGGTCCCCCACTACTGCTCTCATTCTTGTCCTTAGGTGAAATGGTTTTCATCTTTGCCCATTGAGTATGATGTTGGCTGTAGGTTTGTTATATAAGGCTTTTATTAGGTTGAGGTATGATCCTTCTACTTCATTCCCATTTTGCTAAGGGTTTTTATTAAGAAAGGGTATTGGATTTTGTCAAATGCTTTTTCTGCATCAATTGATGTGACTATGTGACCCAGTAATCCTAGTTCTATGAATATATCCCAAGAAACTAAAAATACCAATCAGAAAGGATATATGCACACCTATGTTCATAGAAGCACAATTTACAATAGCTAAAATTTGGAAACAGCCTAAGTGCCCATCAGCAGATGAGTGGATTAAAAAACTGTGGTATATCTACACAGTTTTGGAATACTATTCTTCTGTGAAAATACCATTTGCAACAATATGAATGGACTTGTAGAACATTATGCTAAGTGAAATAAGTTAGTCAGAGAAAGATAAATATCACATGATCTCACTCATTTGTGGAATATAATGAACAACATAAAGTGATGAACAAAGTCAGATCCAAAGAAGCATCGATCAGACTGTCAAACCTCAGAGGGAAGGTAGGGGAGGGTGGGGGTAAGAAGGAGAGATCAATCAAAGGACTTGTATGCATGTATATAGGCATAACCAATGGACACAGACTTCAGGGTAGGTAAGGGCAAGAGCAGGGGGGATGGGGAGTGAGGGGATAATGGGAGGGATAAGGACACATATGTAATACCTTAATCAATAAAGAAAAATTTTAAAATAGGACATAACAATCCTAAACACTTACATAACTAATAATAGGGTTTCTAAATGCATAGAGCAATGACTGATAGAATTGCAAGAGGAAATGAAAATTCACAATTATAGTCCAGATATCAATATTCCTCTCTTAATAATTGATAGAACAAGTAGACAGAAAATCAGAAAGGAAATAGAAGTTTTGAACACTATCAAGCTACAAAACAAGCCTCAATAAATTTAAAAGAATTTAATTCACACAAAATATTTTTTCTGACCACAATATAATTAAATTAGAAATCTCTATTGAAAGATTTCTGGAAAATCCACAAATATTTTGAGATGTAATAGCATACCCCTAATATAGCCCAAGGGTCAAAGAAAAAAATTGAAATGGAAATTCAAAAGCATTTTGAACTGAATGAAAATAATACAAAAAGTAACATATAAAAAACTACTTGTGAGATATGGTTAGAAGAAAATTTATAGCACTGAATGCTTATATTTGAAAAGAAAGGTCTCAAAAAGATGACCACAACATGGATGGATCTCAAAGTAATTATGCTGAGTGAAAGAAGCCAAACAAAAAAGAATCTATACTGTATGATTCAACTTGTAGAAAATTCTAGAAAATACAAGCTACAGCAACAGAAAGCAGATCAGTGTGGAGAGCAAGAGCAGCTACAGTATTTGGATTAAACCAAGCCTTGGACTGATGAGAGGGCATGGTCCTCTTGTGGTAGAGCCAACAAGTCCCAGCTTGGAGAGCAAATCCCTCCCAGCACAATTATAGCCAAAGGCTATGGTTGTATGTAAGCTTGGCCTTGTAGTCTGACCTTGTAGTCCTAGGTAATTGAAGGATGTGGGCTGTAGTTGAGGGAAGTACAGCAAGTGCTGCCAAAACAAAGCTTGATAGAGTTCAGAGAATTGCAATAACAGAAAAGAAGCCATTTGAAACTCGCAAGAACATTGTAAATATCTTGACTACTCCCTTGTTTTGCTTTGTGCAATCTGACTATAAAATAAAGATTTGGCTTACAGGTGGGGTCACTGTGTCCTCATCCAGGCACAGTAATCTACCTGGCCCCAATTATATTCTCTTGTCTTTTTTTCTTTAATCCTTCACCACCCCTCCTCAGGTTCACCATTGGCCATGCTGGATGCGGTTCATATCAGTAATTGTTGGAGGCCTGCCAGGGCTGTGAAAGGGCAGTAGGGATCAGTCACAAAGGAGATGAGGAAACTTTTAGGAACAATGGATAAGTTCATTTTCTTAATTGTGATGGTAGAGTCACAGGTGTATATATGCTACAATTTACCAAATTTCATACTTTATAAGTGTGCAAGTTTTGTATATGAATTATATACAGCTGGTTTTTCAAGAAACATACAAGTTAATTATTACCTTGGGTTACCTAGGAGTGGGGATGGTGCTGATATTGTGAAGATGGAGGACTCCACAACAAAGGGAAAGCAAATACTAAACTAACATAAAAAGGCTTGTATGAAATGCTCACATGCATAAATTTATGCAAAACTGTAAACATATAGCCATCAATGAGGAAAAACATTTTAAATCCATTTTATTGTAAAAGTGTCCGACCACATCCCTGGCATTCTTCCTGAATAATTGGCAGCACAATAATGAAAGCAGCCAACTGACAGGATTTTTATGAAGCAGGCTCTGTGCTGTATCTTTTCACACACATTTCTTCACTTATCTTCACAATATGTGAGGTAGGTATTAATATTACCCCCATTTCTTTCAGATGAAGGCAGCTACTCACCAGCCTGGATTTTTCTCAGTCACTGACTTCCTGCTTCCTTCTGCCATCTGTTCAATACTTACAGAGCATGGTCAATGTTTATTGATGCTAATCCCCGACAGAGACACACTGTGGGCCAGGATATGACAAGACCACCTTCCTGCAGGGCCACCACCCCCACCCCGCCCCGAGGAAAGCAAGACTCCATTCCTAGTGAAAAGGGTTAGAAGGTAATAGAAAAGATTTGAGCTTAAGTATAAGCTTAAGTATACAGTTGAATCGTCTAATGTCTATTCATTCACTATGTTAGCTACATACCTATTTTAAACTGTGTATGTCAAATAGTCAATTTGAAAGATTTCTCCACTCTCTCATTGCATAAAACAACTCTATTCAAACTCTTCGCACATCAAAGCCATGTTGGGAGTGATCTGACATGTGCTCCTCACGTGTTGTCTCAGGACCTTGTTAGAAATGCAGGTCTTCAGGCCCTGAGTCCAACCCACTGAGTCAGAATCTGCATTTTTTGTAAAATCCCCAGGTGCTTTCTAGGCCCATTCACATCCTGCGACTTAGAGCAGATGACTGTCATTTTTATCTAAATGAACACTCTCTCCCTCAAGTAAGCAATTGCACACACTTAGTGAGGTGACTCTTCTCCTCCATCTTCAGGGAGATCTCTGTGACCACCACACAGGCACCACTCATGGCTCTGTGATATTCAAATGGCATGTTTACAGCACCTACTAATTATAATTGTGAGCTCCACCCAGAAGGATGACTAAGCCAGGTCCGATGTCAGGCCTCCTTTCATACAGATTACGTGAGGTGCCTTCCACATGTATGCCCCCTAGCTGATTCCTAAAGTCTGGACAGCAGGGGAGGCTTCAACCAGCCACACTTTGGAAGTGTTAAAACACTATCACTTGTATGCATGCATATGAGTAAAATCAATAGACACAGATGCGGGATGGAGGGGATGAGGGCACGTGCAGCTGGGGGTGGAGGCAGCCGGGGAGAGGTCAATGAGGGGAAAAGGAGACTTACGTAACACTTTAAACAATAAAAAATTTAAATTAAAAAATAAAAAACACTATCACTTCCCTGACCCCACCCCCAAATGACCAATCAGTCTCTCCTAGGGTGGAAGTGGTTCGGCTACAACCAGGCTAGAAAGTCAGTTGTCCAGGCCACACCCCAGACTTAATCCAGCGGGTTCTCTAGGGGATGGCCTGTGCATCCATCATTTAATTGCAGAATGAAGCCCTCCAAATAATTCTAATCTATAGCTAAGGTGGAAAATAGAAACTACTTGCTATTCAAAATAAAACAAGGGTAAAATCATATGGTTCTCAACTTTTTCTGTCTGACATATGATGTCACTCATATGTAGGATATAGAACTGAAAGCAACAAATGAGTAGATTAGAAAAATAAACAATCAAAAAATTAAAGACACAGACAACAATATGGTGATTACCCAGAGGGAAGCGGGATGGAGAGTAGTAGAGAGTAAAGGGGTTCAACTATATGCATCTGAAAGATCACTTGACTTTGGGTGGCAGTCACACAATGCAGTACAGTGTACAGATCATAGAAATATACACTTGAAATCTATATAATCTCATTAACCAATGTCATCCCAATAAATCTAATAAAAATAAATAAATATAAAGTAAGGGAATGAGCTCTCTGAAATATGGGAGACTATGGAAAGTAAGAGGACTCCCTGAGGTGAGGAGGACAGAAAAAAAAATTGCTTGGTCTTAGGACATATATAAAAGATAGTTGTATGTGCCCAGAAAAATCTCTGGAATTGACCAAGAAGATCTTATTAATTCTCCTTGGGGCATCAGGGAAGTTGGGGTGACTTTTACATTTTAATTTCTACTCTCCTTTGCTCTTGACAGCTTTAATCGCACCCATGTACTGGTGTGCTTTAATCATAAAAAGAAAAAGAAAAAAAGGTCACCTTGAAACAACTGGATTTTCTGGATTTCTCTCCACACCCCTGTCTCCCAGGCTTAATCTTCCATGCCAACTCCTGAGCCATAGTTCTGTCCCAAAACAAAACCAACATGGTTCTCACGATTTTGCCACCTCCTCCTGTTCCTGCCTTGACGTCTTTGAATACTTGGCAATGAATCTCATGCCTCCATCCCTTAATTTCCACAGGAGATACTGGCAATTGTCACCTCTCTGGTCAAGACCTCTGCATAGTGTCTGAGGTTAAGACATTGTATGAACAGCTTCATACCACCATGTAAAAGAGGATCTTTTGAAATAGGGACCACACGTGTCAGCAATAAATACTTTAGGCACAATGTTTTCTCCTTTTTGTTTTTGTTGTTGTTAATCCTCTGAGGATATTTTTTCCATTGATTTATTTTAGAGAGATTGGAACAGAGGGAGAGAAGGGTAGTGAGTGAGAAAGACAAATATCCATGTGAGAGAGACACACTGATTGGTTGCCTCCCACAGAGCCCACTCCGGGCCGAGGATCAAGCCTGCAGCCAAGGTACCTGCCCTTAATGGGAATTGAACCAAGTGCTCAAGTTGACACTCTAACCACTGAGATTTAGAGAAAAAAATATTTATAATCTTGTAGGTAATCATAAAAAAAGGATACAAAAAATACAAATTGTAAAAGGAAAACTGATAAACTGAACTTGACCAAAAGTAAAAACTTCTGCCTTTGAAAGGCTATTAAAACAGAGGGGAGGAGTTTGAGGAGACTGGGTGAAAAAGGTGAAGAAGCCCGCTTGGTGTTGCTCAGTGGTTGAGTGTCAACCCATGAATCAAGAGCTCACTGGTTTGATTCTTGGTCAGGGCACATGGAGGGATTGCTGGCTTGATTCCCAGTAGAAGGCATGCAGGAGGCAGCCGATCAATGTCTCTCATCAATGTTTCTATCTTTCTATCCTCTCCCTTCCTCTCTGAAATCAATAAAAATATACAAGGAAGGAAGAAAGGAAGGAAGTAGGGAGAGAGGGAAGGAAGAAAGTTCAGGCCTGGACAGTAGCTCAGTGGTTAGAGTGTTGGCCTGAGCAGCAGAGGGTCAGGAGTTCAATTCCCAGTCAGGAGCATGTATCTGAGTTGCAAGTTTGATCCCTACTCCACTAAATCTCTCACATCGGTGTTTTTCTCTCTTTCCCTCTTCCTAGTCCCTTCCACTCTCTCTAAAAAGCAATGGAAAAAATATCCTCACTTGTTGGGTGATAAAAAAAAGAAAAAGTTTGTAAGTTCCTTATTAAGTTAAACACACATGACCCTCAGTCTGACTCCTGGTATTTACTTGGGGAAAAGAGTGAAAGTGTATGTCCATATGAAACTCTGCATGCAAATGTTGATAGCAACTTTACTGATAATTTCCAAATACTGTAAGTTTACCCATAAACTGGTGAATGAATAAGGAAGCTGTGGTCCTTCCATACAATGAAATAAAAAGCAAAACAATAACAAATCACTGATAGACCCAGGACCATGGATAAATCCCAAAGGCATTATGTTAAATGAATGAGACAGGGCACAAAATGCCACATACCACTTTCTATGTGATTGCATGTATATGACCTTCTGGAAAATGCAGACACAGGACAGAAACCACATCAGGAGGTGCCCATGCTGGTGATGAGGAGAGGGAGAGGCCACTCAGTGTATATCCTATATAATAAAAGGCTAATATGCAAATTTTCCCCTTGACCAGGAGTTCGACCAGCAAGCAAGCCGACCGACCACCTAAGTACCCTCCTCCTAGCCAGACTGGCAAGACCCCACCCATGCATGAATTCATTCACTGGACCTCATATACAGACACACACACACACACACACACACACACACACACACACATATTGAGTGGCCAGATTATTATGTGTTCAGAGATCATAATAATCTGGCTACTCAGTGTATTCTTTATCATGGTTACGATGGTAACTACATGATCACATACCTCTATCAAATCTTAGAACTGCAAAGTGTAAAATTTTCCTGCAGGCAAATTATACCTTTATAGACCAGACAGAAAATACTTGTAAAAGTAATAATACCTGTTTCTTGTCAAAAATTAAAACACATTATAAAGTGAAAGGCTCATTGTTAACAGTTTATATGTGTTTTTAGTCTTGTTTTACAATGTTTACAACACTGCATACATTTGTCAAAATAAATAGACAAAAGGGTGAATTTTGTTTAAAAGGGTGAATTTTGCTGTGCATATATTATAGCTCAATAAACCCAACTTTAAAACATAAAAGAATGCTCTATCAAGGACTAAAAAAAAAACAAAGAAACAAAGACACAGAAGTCACATCAAAAGGTTTAGCAACTGGATGGAAGGTTTGCATTGCATTAAAATCTGGATAGCTGTTTATGCATGGAAACTTAGTATTTAAATCCCATCCTGCTACCTATAGAGGCATGGAAATCTACAGGGGTTTTTTCTTTACTTTGAACACATCATACAGCCTTTTAAGAAAGATAGTTTGGCCTAATTGTGTCATCCTTATGCTAGCCTCAGAATTCACTGCACAGGGCTGAATAGCCAAGTGGTGGAAGAGAGCCAGCTCTTCTGTTATTATGGTTATAAAAGAAAAATACCATCTGAGGGTCTCGGAGGTGTGTCCAGGAAAGATGACACTTGAGCTGGGTATTGAAAGATAAGAGTGAATGTAAGTATTTTTAGTTGGTGGAAATTCTTGGCATCTGGTCTGAAATTCACAAAATAAAATATATATTAACTACCCACTCTGTGTTCATATTAGGACAGAGTTTTTAAGCCTCAGCATGACTGACATTTGGGGCTGGCAAGTTCTCTGTTGGGATTGGGGGACCTGTTCTGTGCATCATAGGGTGTTTAGCAGCATCCAAACCTTTACCCACTAGACACCAATATCAACCAACCCTCCATTGTAACAATCAAAAATGTCTCCAGACACTGTTCCATGTTCTCTGAGGAGCAAAATCAACACTCTCACTAGGGTGCCGGGCATTAAAAGGTGAGTGAGACTCCCCGGCTAACCACTGCAATCTCATTGCAGGAAGAAAAAAGTAAAGAAGAATTATTCTGAATGGGTGCATGTTACAGTTTAGTGTGTGTGTGTGTGTGTGTGTGTGTGTGTGTGTGTGTGTACATTTTTTAAAAAGGACTGCATGACATGGTGACTAAGTATACAATACAAACTTCCAGGATTTAAATCGTGGTCTACCACTTAGAAAATATTTGATTTGGGGGCATGTACTCTCCAGTTTCTCTATTTGTAGACTATGGGGCAGAAAACAGAGCCTGTGTCTGATGTTTGTTAAAACCATTAAATAACTGGAGATTGAAAAGCACAGTCTGAAACATGGGCAGAACCCAATAAATAGACTCAATAAATGTTCATCATTAATTTCTCCCCAGTTATGTTTACAAGCTTCTTAGTCTGTAAAGAGTTGTACATAATATATTTGAAGTACAGTAGATACCTCATAAATATCTGACAGTCACAGGGAGGGACTGAATAAGTAAAATATTAGCTGGTTTTAAGTTTCTCTCATCTCTAAACTAAGCTTATATATCTACCTAGCAGAATGGTAGTGAGAATGAAGTCTCTGAAAACCACTCAAGCACAGTGCCTAATATTAACAAGTATACAATAGAATTTGGTGGTTCTCAATATCATTGCTGAGATGTTACCCTCAGCCATCAGATCTCAACTGGGAGATTCTTCTGGAACAGATTCATAGATTCTGAACTTTTCTTCAAGAGACCTTACCTTTCAAAAATGAACCAAAGGTTCCCTGTGGTTAGCAGCCAGGGAGCTGGCGATCTATGACATCACTAATTTAAGCTGAGAGGGAGGAAAAAAAGGTGGGACAGAGGGTGACTGTTTGGGCATCAAGCTAAAACACTCATCCACTCAGTCCAGGTATCTGCCTATGCTCCGGTTTACTGAATACCATGGAGGTGAAGAACAAAGTAGATGGAAAACAAGTCCAGCCTCAGGCACATGGAACTGTAACTCTATATGGAGCACTGTCATCAACTAAAGCATACCTCTGACATAAGCAAAGGCCCTGGGCTTCCCTACCTGAGGGTAGTGGGGAGGCAGATGCCCACGTGGGTGGGGAAAGCAGAAGTATCTACAGTGGTAGGGCACAGGGAGGGAGGCTGGCATCTTTTTGTGTTGCAGTTTCTGGGTCTCAGTTGCACATTTGAAAGTCATTGGTCTCAGGGAAATTCAGATGAGACCTCCTCCTTGGAAACTCCCTCTTCCGGCCTCCTCTTCAGTTTCATGAAGACTTCCTGTATGGACAGGATGTCTGTGTCTTTCCAAAACTAATGCACTTAACCCCCAATGACATATGTGAAGACGGGACCTTTGGGGAGTAAGTGGAGTGGGATATGGTCCTTAGTGCCCTTAGAAGACAGGAGCCTCGTGCAAACCAGGAAGAGAGCTCTCACCCAAACCAACCACCCCAGCATGCTGACCTGGGACAGCCATCCCTGGATGTGTGAGGAAGTACATTTCTGTTCTTTAACCCACCCCAGCTACAGCATTTCATTACAGCAAAGATGAGTTCAGCATTATAGTCAGAGTTTTCAACATCCCTGTCTCAAAAACTGATGGAGTAAATAGAAAATCAGGAAGGATATTGATGACTGGAGTCAATTTTCAACCAACTGGCCCTCCTTGACATTTAAGAAACACATTCTTTGCAAGGGCACATGGAAGTTCTCACAGGAAAGGGGAATATCACCAGATCCCAACCTACATTTGTGGTTTTCACAGTCCATATAAGCCCATTTCAAATTTCCTCATGGTGAGGCCAGCAGTGATTAATAAAGCAGTGATTTCCTTCAGTAAAATAAACAACAGATAAGGATGAAGGTTTTAAAAAGAAATAAAGTTGAGGAGATGGGGAACTGAGCCAGTAAGCTCATTATCAATTCTAAAAGGAGGCAGAGAAATCCACTCTTCTCATAATTACAAACAACTTTTAGTTTTCCCTGAATGCATGCATTCTTCAAGCAGTAATGGTGTTCCTAGATACCCAGTTAGACAAACATGGCTATGAAGCATCTTAGAACCCTTTCAACATTTGGAGTGCTATGGAAAACTCTGTGTAAACATCCAAAGAGAAGAGGATACATTTGTGCCCATAATTCTTGGTTCATCTTACTTAATAGCTCTGTATTTTTTACTTATTTTACAGATGAGCTCAGCCCAACGGCACAGATACAGAGTCTTTGCATGGGTGTATGAATCTGAATTTTTTTCCTGGAACGATGATAGCCATTGGATGGAAATAAAACTTAAAGATTATAAATTAAATATCAGAAATAGATGTTTATGTGCAGATCACTTTTCATATATTTTTCCTCTCTCTCCTTTTTAATTTCCTCTCTCATCAGCTCACCTTAGCCCTCTAAAGATACGATCAATTACTGCCTTTTGTCTTAAATCAATATGTCTCACACATACACACACAAAAAGGGAAATTGGTTTTTCTTATGGATGCAAAATCAATCACGTTAAGCTGTGTAATACAAAGCATTCTGTGTAAATGTGGTGTTTAAAAGATTCTGTTATAGATGAATCTTGAATAACTAGAAAATATAATAAAATACAATGGCATTTTATAAGCTTGATCTGATGATTTATTGATGTACAATAAAATCATTCTGCCTTTTTCCTTCCTCCTGGTCATCTCTCCTTCTTAGACAATTCTCTTCCTACCATCAAAGACAATGTAAAGAAATGGACACTTAAATGCTTTAAGAGGATGATGGATCGCTGTGTCTCTGACCTTTCTGTCCATTTCTGTGACTGTTTTGAATGCATCCTGTGAACAGGAATGATATAGAAACCATAAGTACTCAACTATGGCTTCCTTGTTCCTTTCTGAATCTCGCTATCCTATACTGATTCTAAGCATGGTCTGCCTTCTTCTCCTTCTCCTTCTTCTTCTCCTCTTCCTCCTCCTCTTCCTTCTCCTCCTCCTTCTTTTAAATTCACATTTAGCTAGTAGTAACTTTTCATTTCCTAAGCTCTTTTTTTGACATTTTAAGCTCTGTTAAGGGTCTTCCTAAAATTTTAACACATTTCATTAGGAGGATAAAATAAAGCAATCTCACCATCCTTTATAAATGATTAGTGACTTATAAATAAGCCTTGAGGTCAGTAAAAAATTCACTGTAAGGTATAAATAATAAAAATACGCCAATGCATATACTTTGATGCACTTTAAAGAAATCATCATAGACTCATAATGTGGTATCTCAAAGGAACACATCTAACTGACAGGAAAATTACTTTTCTGGAAACAAAGTAGTTATGACATTTATAGCAATCTTTATAAAGGTTTGTAGCATAAGAGATGGAGGACATTTAATTCCTCTATTTCCACATGCCTTATCAATCAAAAGGAAAATGCAGTAGCACTCGAACATGCATGTATGTGTGTGCGCCTGAGCGTGCATGCTCGCGTGTGTGCGCACACGCGGGCGCGGCCACACACACACACACACACACACACACACACACACTCCTTTAGAAAGAGGAACACATTTTCTTACTCTTAAGCCAAAAGATTAATGAATTTATTTTTTTAGCTGTTATTACTCCTTTTTCAAGAAAAATCAGACTTTGAATAGAATCCAAGCCATGTTAACCTATCACAATGAAAAATAGAGTTCCCATATATTGGTTCATTTATCAGTATTTTTTATCTCTATAACCCTACTTTCTATAAAACCAAACACAACAGTGATTTCTTAAGTTGCATAGCCTTTGTTAATTCAGACATTTCCACATTGCTTCCTTTCTATTTTCTTCAAGATGATGTATTTGTACAAAGCTATCAAGTGGATCTTCTGAAACTGAAAGTAGGGTACTGTCACTCAGATTTATTCCTGATGCCATCACCTATGCTGGCTGGACTCTAAGACCACAGGCCACAGGGCTCACCTTCTCAGCCACACTCTCTGTCAATATGAAGATATTGCTTTAATTTTAGGTGACATTAAAATTAAAAATGGAACTGCCTTATGACCCAGCAATTCCACATCTGGGTTTGTATCCAAAGAAGCCAGAAACAGTAATTTGAAAGAATATATGCGCTGCTATATTCTTTGCAGTATTATTTGCAATAGCCAAGAAGGTATGGAAGAAACCCAAGTGCCCATCAATAGACAAGTGGATAAAAACCTGTGGTACATAAATGCACTGCAATATTACTCAGTCATAAAACAAGAAGAATGAAATTTTATCATTTGTGACAGTATGGATGGACCTAGAGGGTATTTTGCTAAGTGAAATAAGTCAGTCAGGATAAAAGACAAATACCATATAATTTCACTTATATGTGGAATCTAAAGAATTAAATAAATAAAATAGAAGCAGACTCATAGATACAGGAAACAGACTGATGGTTGTCCAAGAGAGGTGGCTTGGGGGGACTGAATGAAAAGGTGAAGGAATTAAAAAGTACAAATTGATAGTTACAAAATAGTCATGGAGTGTAAAGCACAGCATAGCTAATACAGTCAACAATTGTAATAATTATGTGTGGTGCCAGGTGGATACTGGAAATATTAGAGAAAACACTTTATAAAGTATATGATTATCTAACCACTAGGCTATTCACCTGTAACTAATATAAAATAATGATTATAATCTGTAATGGAAAAACAAAATTGGGATGGAAAAGTAGGTGAACTCACAGTACTGTGTTTCTTTTTTCTATTCCCAAATATAAGCAGAAGTCACTAAATATTAAAAAAGTAGTCAACTCTTATTTTGTAGGTATATCAAAAGGAACTTGCTACAATAACTTATTGTAAATGTAGAGTTATGTAAGACGCTGGCTATCTTTATATATAAAAAGCCAGCAACTGTAATGATCATAATGACTGTAATGACTGGTTGCTATGACATCCACTGTGGTCAGTGCACTGGCCTGATCAGAGTGTGGGCTAGCCAGCCAACCTCATGACCCCTCCCCCCTGTCGGCCTGCCCCTGATTGGACTCTCCCAGCCCAAGCAAGAGTGGGCCACCCACTGCCTCCCTTCCCCTTAGAGAGCCCAATCTTTGATCAGCCTGCCCCACCATGATAGGCCCACAGCCCCTCCCTCCAGCTGGCCCCCCCTTTGGCCACACACCCTCACGCCAATAGAAGGCAGGACTGGGCAGACAACCTCCTGCAGCTCCTCTCCCTGGCTGCCCCACCCCTGACGGCATCCCCCACCCCAATAGGGGGTGGGATTGGTTGGCCAACCCCCTGTAACCACTCCCTGCAGCTGGCCATGCCCTTGATGGGCCCCCACCACCCTGATCAGCCTGAAGCCCCTCCCCTCTACCATCCCTGCCCCTGATTACTCCCCCATCTCATCAGGGGCAAGGCCAGCCAACCACCCATGACCCTTCCCCCAGGCCACTGGCTCCCTGCTTGGCACTCCCCACTCCATTCAGGGGTGGAGCCAACTAGTCCACTACCCACAGCTCCTCCCCATGGCCAGGCCCACTCCCAATCAACCTCCCAACCCCAATTAGGGGTGTGGCCTGCCAGCCAATCACCCACAGCCCCCCAGCTGGCCCAGCGGGGCTCTGATTGAGCCCCAATCAGGGCAGACCAGCAAACCTCCCTCCATCTCTTCCTCCTGACAGGTTCAGCCTGACCTCACTCATGCATGGCCTCTAGTTAAAAATAATGACCAAAAGATGTATTCAGGACAAAAGCAAAAATCAAAATGATGCCAGTTTCAAATATTTGCCCTCTATCTAAAATGGATTGACTATTAAATATATAGGTACCTCAAGGTGTCATCAGTTTGCTCCCTGACATCAATCCCACTTCTTTGGATAATATTCCCCTCCTTGCTCTCAGTTCCTGGATCTGGGTGTTACTCTGCCTACAGCTTGAAGATAGGGCACATGACCCAGTTCTAGCCAATCAAACCACCATACGTGTGTGATATGGATCAGAGATGGGCATGTGACCTGAGCCCATCCAATCAGAATGGATCTCTGTTTTTTTGTAGGTGCTATCAAGAAGGCTTTCATTCTCATGTGGCTTAAATCTGGAACGATATTATAATCCAGTCATAAAAGTCATCTTTCCATAATGACATAGAGTGTGGCTGGGAGAAGATGGGCCCTGTAGCCTGTAGTCTTAGAATCAAGCCAGCACAGGTGAGGGCATCAGGAATAAATCCCAGTGACACTGTGTGAGCTCTGAATCCAGCATGCTTGAAGCCAATCCTGCGAGTGTTCAATTATTATGCACCAATAAGATTCCTTTATAGCTTAAATCAGTTAGAAGAAAATAATTTTGCTGGTTATTTGTTTGGATTTTTTTTTCTAGATCACATTGAATAGAAAATATCTTAATACCTTCAGGTCCAAATATATTTTTTAATATATTGTATTGATTTTTTACAGAGAGGAAAGGAGAGGGATAGAGAGAAATATCAAGGAGAGAGAAACATCAATCAGCTGCCTCCTGCACACCCACTTCTGGAGATGTGCCCACAACCAAGGTACACGTCCTTGACTGAGATCGAACCTGGGACCCTTCAGTCCACAGGTCAATGCTCTATCCACTAAGCCAAATGGGTTAGGGTCCAAATTTTTTTTTTCAATTATCAGCCTTTTTCACAAAGGGTTTTAGTGCTTTGGGTCCACTTTCATCAAAACCTCTTTCTATTATAAAATCTTGTATGTACAGGATCTGCTGGCTCCAGCCAGTGTAACAAGGAAAGTATCCTGTTAATAAAAGCCTATGTGGTTGTCATGTCTTCACACTGTGACGCTCTCATGCCACAACAAGTGATCACCAGGAAGTTGTATGTGCAGTGGGTGCCCGCAGGTAGGCAGGGGCTTGACGCTGTGTGAATAGCATGGAGGTGGATGTGGCGGCTCCAGCCTACCTCTTTGGGGCAATCCATTAAGGAGCTCCAGATGGGTGAGAGGGGCCTACTTATTTGGGGCGATCTATCACAGGGCTCCCACACTGTGAGAGGGCACAGGCCAGGCTGGAGGATGCCCCCACCCCCGAGTGCACAAATTTTGTGCACTGGGCCTCTAGTATCTTTGATAACAAATGATTATCATAATCATAGCAGCCACAGGTTGAGCACTTACTAAGTACAGTGGTACCTCGAGATACGAGTTTAATTCATTCCATAACCTTGAGGCGTGGGAAACTATGAGACACTCAAGTCGCGGTAAACTGGTGGGTCGTGTGCAGCCAGTTGATCCGAACGATTACTCCTATCTCAAATGTTGCTTGTATTTCAAAGCAAAAATCGCTCACTCAACGGCTCATATCTCAAAAATCTCATATGTTAGGGCACTCATATCTTGAGGTACCACTGTATTGGGTACTATGCTAAGCACTTTACATATGTTATCCTATTTTTCTTGATTTTTCTAGAAACAGTTGTTAAAATACAGTCTTTATAACCCAAACCCCCCTATTTCTAGCTGCCAATCTCTACCAGTGTGACCTTGTTTAAAATAGCTGTGCCTCAGTTTCCTTGACTATAAGAATGGGAGCCATGCTTCTGTACTGATAAAGTTGTGAAGATTAAATGCATTGATCTCCACAGAGTGCTTAGCTTGTTGCTTGGCACACACAAGGCACTGCTTCTGTGAACCCTCCTTTTTCCTACAATAGTCTGAAAATGTAGGGCTGTTACATTCATTTTCCCAACAAAGAAAGTGGTCTGTACTGGCCTTTACAGAAAGCTTTATGCATCCCACCAAGATGGCCATTATAAAAATTAGTCCTATTACTGGAGAAAGGACTCTGCCACTCTCATCTTTGTATCCTGGACATTACTTAGTACAGGGTCCTGCCTGTAATTATTACTAGGATGTAGACAAAGTCATTGAAAAAAATACAGAAAGAATATAAAGACAGCCAACTGGACAAAGAGTAGTGGCCTGAGTCAGGAGCCCAGGGACATTGTATTTCGTTATCTAGTGCTGCATAACAAATTTCCCCAAGCTTAGCAGCTGACAATAACACATGGAGATCACCTCCCAGTTTCTACTGGTCATGGATTCAATACAAAGTGGGTGCCTCTGGCTCAAGGTCTCTCAGGAATCTGCAAAGTATTGGCCAGGGATGTGTCTTATCTGAAATATTGAATTCTAGGCCCCACCATGTCAGCAGATTGCATCTCTCCCGGGCCTCTGTTCCCGATTGGCTGTTGGTGGGAGGCCTCCTTCCTTGCTTTGTCATAGGGACCTCTCCACCTGGCTTTATCAGAGCAAACATGTGAGAAGAGCCAGAGGTAGAGAGAGAGAGATGGGAAGAGAGACAGAGAAAGAGAAAGAGGGGGGAGAAAAAGAGAGATGTTCAGTGAGAAAGAGGGCAAGTAAGATGGCAGCCGGTCTCTTGAAACCCACATGCAAGTGACATCCCATCACTCTTTCCATATTCTAGTCATTAGAAGCAGGTAACTGGGACCAACCCACACTTAAAAGGAGAGGAGTACAAAGGGCATGACTACCAGAAGGTGGGGTCACTGGAGTTGATTACAAGACTGCCTACTATTGACACAGAATTGAAGTTGATTTTTGTGTTGCTCTTTGACACTGAGTCAGCCATTCTGTGCCTCAGTTCTTCTCTCCATAAAATCTATATTATAATTCTCCAAGATTACTTCCAGCTCCAACCTATGGTTCTAGGACAGTGGTCAGCAAACTCATTAGTCAACAGAGTCAAATGTAACAGTACAAAGATTGAAATTTCTTTTGAGAGCCAAATTTTTTAAACTTAAATTTCTTCTAACACCACTTATTCAAAATAGACGCACCCAGGCCATGGTATTTTGTGGAAAAGCAACACTCAAGGGGCCAAAGAGCCACATGTGGCTTGCGAGCTCCAGTTTGCCGACCACTATTCTAGGATGTCCTGAATGGAACAAGAAGCACAGCTGAAAGCCACGTTTCATTTCCAAGTGGCTCTACAAGCTCACCAGCAGAAATGAAGCTCTAGCCTTTCCACTTTTGTTGACACCAGCCTATAGCCTCCTCTATTAAGGACTATAGTGATGAAAACGCGTCCCCAGAGGAGAGATTTTGAGGAGAAAAATGAAGTTGCCGCAGTTATATGCCCATTTGTAGAATTTGAGGAAGAGGGAACATGAATTTCCAAAATGCAATTGAAATGGAGCATTTCATTAGTTTACCCTGAAGTGTCAACAAAAATGGTGCATGGCAGATAGTTGTCTTGTGATTCCCAATAGCAGCTCTGTCTTGAGGTTAATAACTCTTTGTCTATATTGACTTACTGGCAAACCCTCTCTGGTGGTATTTAAGTTTGTTTAGATGTTTTATTTTTTTTTTAAATCTCTGTCCACTACTGTTTTTCCATCTACTGAAGAAACTTCATACTCCGTTCCTTTTGAGCAATGTATTAAAATATCATTTAATAGACTCATAGATACAGATAACAGACTGACAAAGGAGAGGGTACGCTGGTAAAATAGGTGAAGGTATTAAGCAAAAAGAAAAACAACAACTCATAGCACCTACAACAGTATGGTTGTTGCTAGTGGGAAAAGAGTGGGCAGGTGGAAGAGAGTAACTGGGCCTTATATTATGCAGGAAGATTAAACTGAATGGTAAACACACAATACAATATACCATAGAATATAGATGATGTACCATAGAATTGTATACTTGAAACCTACATGATTTTATTAACAAATATCACCCCCAATAAATTCAATTAAAAATCAAATCTCTTCTAACCCATCATAGCAACTAAGACATTGACTGAAACCACATGAAAGCAATTAATTGATATTGTAAAACACACACACACTCATTAGAATAGAGTTAACATATGACTCACAACCCCTCTTCTAGGTATCTACCTGAAAAATTTGGAAACATTTTTTGCAATGATATGTGCATGCCTATGTTCATTGCAGCATTATTCATGGTGATCAAGGCATGGAAACAACCAAAGTGCTCTTCAGTAGATGACTGGATAGAAAAGATGTGGAATCCTACTCGGCAATAAAGAAAGGTGAACTACTGCCATTTGCAACAACATGGATGGACCTTGAGAATATTGTGCTAAGCAAAATAAGGTAGACAGAAAAAGCAAAAAAAACAAAACAAAAACAAAAAAACATGTGATTTCACTCACATGGGAACTATAAAACTGAAAGTAACACATGAAAAAACAAGAAAAAGAAACAAACAAAAGCTCACAGACCTAGACAACAGTATGATGGTTATCAGAAGACAGGAGGGGACAGAAAAGGCGGTCAATATATGGTGATGGAAGATCTGGATGCAGGTGGTGGTCACACAACACAATATACAGATGATTTATCAGAACTGAACACTTGAAACTATATAATCTTATTAACCAATGCCACCCCAATAAATTTAATTTTAAAATATCCCTGCTATATATGTATTCATTTCTTCTTTGAGTTGAAGATAGGAAATCTATTGTTGCAGAGTGCTGTTTGGTTAAAACTCCAAAGCCAATATGAGATTTTTCTTTTTGCTATTAATTAAAAGGCTCTGGTTTCCTGATGTTTATATCCCCTATGAACTGGCCAGGGGACTGGTGGCCTGGGCACTGGAGTTTGCAGATGTTTGCTGTCTGTATCTTATTGTTCTGTTCTAATATCTTTTATATCTTCAAATGACTTGGCGGCATTCAAACACTGGGAGAGTTTACCCTGAGAGAAATTCAGATTTCTGGCTTGCCTTGAACAATGGAAAGCATGGCCAACACCCGCTTTCGAGTGTTCTAACCATAATATCAGCCTAGAAGGAAAGACAACTAGAAATCCTGCTTCCATAACAGCCTCAGTGCCTTTGTCATTAAGGAAACAATAAGGGCAGATACAGAGAATCTAGAGAATTCTGCCCCTTCTGAGCAGCACAGCTGCTGCTCACCCAGCTGGTTTCCTCAGTCATGTGAGCTCCCTGGTCAGGGAGGGAGGTTTCTGAGTTAGATCCAGGCATAGTGCTTCTGGTCTGAGTATAAAGACTATCTCATCCATCATGACGAAGGCCAAAGGCATCAGATAATTGTGTGGTGGCTTAAGCCATTTTCTCTGCATTGACAATGGCGTTGCTGTTGGATTCGCAATCACCTGTTCTCACATTACTTGGTCCTTTGAGCAATTACACTGAGCACTCTTGACAGAATAGGGAGGTGCTGTGATGCTGAAATTAACCCATATTTTACACTTGCCCACTGTCCTGCATGGCACATAGCTGCCATGCAGTCCACAGAACGAATATGTGTGCCCACGTTCTGTGTCTTGTGAGCAATTCAGGCCTTGGTCAGCCATTGCTGCAGTTCCCAGATCCTAGATGGTTGTTTGCCTTTACAGACCTCCATAAAAGGTTGCAAACACCAGCTACGCGCTGAGAGCTACTAAATCCCATGGACAAATACCAGCTAAGCTGCTGTGTTTTTTTTTTCCTTCAGTCCTTTTTCAAAGGCCAAAAATGGGTCACCTGCAAGGCAAATAGTAATTTTAAACTTCCAGGGAAACATGGATTCTATGTGATGTGATCAGTTTCTCTGCATTTAGACCAGCTCCAAAAGATTGCTATTTAACTTGAGATGAGAACGGTGTGTTTCGAAAGCCTAAAAGCACGATTCATTATTTCTATCAGGGCCCATATAAATACGAGTGTATTGGAGCATTTCATCAAATCTTTCTCCCCATCCCATTCCAAATCAGATAAAATGACACAAAACACCACTTTCATGAATCACAGTCTCCTTTTCTGGGTTGTTTTCTGCTTTTTCATTAAGTCTAAAGGTTTCCACTATAATTTGGGCTCAAATGGCATTTCGTGCTCATGGCTGAATCATTTCTGGTGACTGTGGCAATTTAAAAATTACAAGAAGTAGAATCTGCTTCCATCAAAAAATAACTCTATCTTCAATTGTATTTTTCAACCATAGGTTTGCCCCCATTTTCCCAAAGAAACCCACCATCTTCATGGGCGGCACCTGGTAACCCCACCTGTGTCCCGCTGAGCCCACTTCCCCCTGGGGCCTGGCGGGCACGGTGCCCAGGGCACATGATGCCTTCAGGACCCATGTACAGGTTTTCATTTATTTAATCAGCAAAAATAATGAATATAAAGCAACCTGGGTTGTAAATATTTTTCTCTTTTTGTGTCCATTGTGGCTAGAGAGCAGTCCATTTCCTGAGTAGAGGTAGCTGAGGATTGAGAAAATGAAAGAAACAGACACAGAGATAGAAGGAAAAAGCTGGGGTCGGGTGGGACCACTGTCCTCTGACAAGGACAGGGACAGCAACAGTGACCCTGAGCCAATACAGCGTATTTATTTTATACAGCAACAAAAAGTTTTACTGAAAGTCAAGACAAAGGAGATTATGTGCATTTTTGGATGGGCCCCCGTCGTATTCATTCCTGATGCTTGGCTGGATTTATATAACAAAACCCACCCCCTGGCACCTAAGCTGAAGATCAAGCTGACAACACTCCTGCCTTTTGGCAAAGCGTGTTTCCAGGACGTAGCTTTGCCAACACTACTGGATTCAGCTGACAATAATTAAAGAAATGCCCATGTGCCTTCCCAGGTACTCTCTACACTGGGTTACATTTGTCTTTATGCCAGGGCAGTCATAAAATCTAGTTGTTGACATTTGACTTATAGAGGAATGGGGTCAGAAAAGCAGATGTACTTGGTGCCCATGATAAGGATATCGTGGCACCACATTTAGGGTAAGATGAAAGTCAATTAATCCACACATTGGTCCATAGTCAAGCTCCGAATTACTTACCTGGCTCTATGGCCTTGAACCCCCTCTTGAGCCTTCATTGTTTCTAATCCTGATAGACAGTGGAGATCTTCTGGGGTCCCAGGCCTCGTGGATAATGTTTAGTTTGTGTTGCCATGCCATCTGTGGGCCTAGCAGCCCAGGCAATAGTTCTCATGCAGCTGTATGACATAACTGTCAGGACACAATGAGATCGGAAGTGGGCCCAGCTCTGAACTTACCAGTAGTGTAGCCTTGCCCTTCTCAGAGTCCTAACTTCCTTATCTGACAATGGAGATCATAATTGGCAATTATTACTGTTCTTTAACAGGGGACCTTCCCCTGCCTGCCCTCCACTGTTTCTAAACTTCATACAAATGGGATCATATTCTTTTGTGTCTGGCTTCTTTCACTTAACATTGTGTGTCTGTGATTCATTGCTTTTCTTGCATGTCATAAGAATCCGTTCTTTTCATGGCTGCATAGTATTCCACTGTATGAGTAGACCACAATGTATTTATCAATTCTCCAGTTGGTGGAAATGGGGTTGTTTCCAGGTTTGAGCTATCAAGAATAAAGCCCCTACAGACATTCTTGGATATATCTTCTGATGGACACAAATCCTCTTTCCTATGGGATACAGACCTAGGATGGGTACTACGGAATCATAATAAATATTAAGTATCATGGTGTGCTAGACTTCAGAGTAGGTAAGGGAAGGGAATATAAGGTAGAGCAAAACAATAACATGGCCCTTGATTTAAATCTAACGAGGCAGACATAACAATAATCTGCACAAATAAAATGTAATGACTGCACAAGCTGCAAAGAAAAGGTACTTGGTTGCTGTGAAAACATATGAGGTAGGATTTGAGCAGAGGGCACAGGTCCTCTGACCACAGGGAGCCTGACAAACTTCAGAAACTCCAACAAAGTCGATATGTCAGCACAGAAAAGCAAGGGGACATGGAGAAGCAGACAGAGTTCAGATCTTGCCCACTACTCTCACTGAGGGGAAGACATGCATTTTTTTCAGGGGGAAGGAAAGGTTTGGGGAGGAAGTAACCTAATCAGATTTACAGTCTAAAAAATATTTATCTGGTTACTGGGTAAAATAATGGATTGAAGGAAGTGTGTGCAGCAAGTAGAGGCAGGAAGACGCATTCAAAGTCATGAGCAATTATGGCCATTAAAAGACATTTGGATTCAAGGTTGTGGGATGAAGATGAAGCGATCAGACCAAATGAAATGTCATCTTATGCCCATCAGCAGATGACTGGATCAGAAAACTATGGTACGTCTACACAATGGAATACTATGCTGCCATAAAAAATAAGGAATTCTTACCATTTGCAGCAACCTGGATGGAACTGGAGAGCATTATGCTAAGTGAAATAAGCCAGTCAATGAAAGAAAAGTACCACATGATCTCACTCATTTATGGATAATAAAGAACATTATAAAAAAAATGTCATCTTAGCTACATGTCTCATCCTATTTCTCTGTTAGTTTAATTATAGTTCTTGGCCCCACCAGCTACTGTCATTTGGACTTCATAAATTTACCTAAATGACTTAAAACAATAATCAAAAGCGTAAGAATTAAATCCAAGTCCTCTTCAGGCCAATTGTTTTCCATTGCAATCACATAACAGAGCTAAGATCTCATTCATTTCCTAGTACATCTGCTCACCTAACATCTGAGGTATCAGGGTTTTATTGAGATTGATCAGACAAATTCTACCAGTAATTCAACGTGATTTCTAGTTGCAGTACAATTGTGAATGTCAGTGTCATCATTACAAACCAGATATTATGAATAGTATCCAGTGTCCCTTTCCAACAGAAATGACCGTGTCACCTCTACCCACTAATTACTTGTGTCCCTGAACTTGGTCCCAGGCCAAGTTTAAGATTTCAGATGTTCTGAGGGCATAGCCAGACACTGTCCCTCAAATCACAGGATAAACAGAAATGGGTTCCCAGCGAAAAGGGTCTTTAACTTGGCTTCTAGACCACTACTCTGCTCTCAAATTTCCACCCCTAATGGAAATTCCGAATCTGAAGCTACTATGAGCTCTCCTTGCATCTCAGGGGATTGCTAGAAGATTCTACATTTGCACATGAGTATTGCCATGGAGCGGTGGGTGCACAGATGTGAAGCCCTGGGCTCAAGTTTGAGTCTAGACTCCCCTAAGGGCTGAGGCACTCTGAGCAGGACCCTAACTCCTCAGGACCTTCATTCCTCATCTGAGAGATGGAAATGGTAATAACAGCAGCCTGAGCCTTACAGAATATGAGGACTGGATTGGCCACAGGGATCTGCCGGTTGTCAGCAGGCTGTTGGAATTACTGCCATGGATCGAAGTGAACTGTTAAGTCACTACACAAATTGGTCATCCTGTGTCTGCCTTTGCCTGTAGCAATTCTGGAGTTAAGATCTATTACTCAAAGTCAACGCCCAATGGAAGAAGCTTTTTTTCAGGGCTTAATCTTCTGAAAAACAATTTTTTTCTCCTAAGATGCCAGTGTATTCCATTATTTCTTACGTGGTATTACTTGTTGGTTTTCCTTCTCTGCCTTAGCTAACCAGAAGCTCGGAGCATGCTACCTAATGTGTGGACTCTGGCCAGTTTATTTTCCCTTTTTTACTCATTTCTATTCCTTTTCTTTTCTCCATGCTGTCAATTTTATATTCATGTTTTGTGTGTATTTGGAAAGCTATCTGAAAGTCCTTTTGGATAAGTAAATGGACACAAAGAAAATCACCAACAAAATCAATTTCGCAAGTGCAACCTGTGCATTCACCAACAGCTTGTTTGCTCAGCAAGCTGCAAGCTGGGGCAAGTTATCTCACCTCTCCAGCCTCTCTCCCATCTGTACAATGAGCGCCCATAATAGAATCTCCTCTAAAGGGCTATTGTAAGAAAGGAAGGAATTAACTCATAAAAAGCATTCAGGGTGGTGCAGCATACAATAAGGACTCATGCTAGTTCTTGGTGCTGAAATCATTAGAATTATTCCAGGTATCAGACTGGCAGCTTTTCCAACCAGCTACTGGGAATACACACACACACACACACACACACACACACACACACACACACACCCTAATTGCTCTTCTCCAAATGTTCTATACGAAATCTTTTTTTTTTAATATATTTTATTGATTTTTCACAGAGAGGAAGGGAAAGAGATAGAAAGTCAGAAACATCGATGAGAGAGAGACATCGATCAGCCACCTCCTGCACGCCCCACAGTGGAGATGTGCCCGCAAGCAAGGTACATGCCCCCAACCGGAATAGAACCTGGGACCTTTCAGTCTGCAAGCCGACGCTCTATCCACTGAGCCAAACCCGTCTCGGCTCTATACGAAATCTTGAAGCTAACCTTTAAATTCTGCCCAGTACATTAATGCAGTGTGTGGAGGGGGTGGGGGCAGAGGGGTGGGCGTAATCTTGGATAAAGAATTGTTGGGGTATTGCTGTTTTCCTGCTTCTAAAAATGGAGCAATACAATGCCATTTTATGTCAAACTAGAGAACCAGTATGCATGAAATCATGCACAGTTAGGGTCCCTAGGCCTAGCCTGGCCTCCATTGCATGGCCTCTGCCACCCTGCAATGCTTTGGAAGTTCCCCACCCCAGGATGTTCCAAGATGCTCCCAGCCCCTCGACTGCTCCGCCAGGCTCCCCTCAACCCTTGACTGCTCCGTGAAGCTTGCTGCCGCCTTGCAAAGCTCACCACTGGATGCTCCGTGAAACTCCCCTCGCCCTGTGACTAGTTTGTGAAACTTGCTGCTGCCTAAACTCATCCGCAGAAGCAGCCAGCTACCACTGCTCAATAGTCCCCAGTTCCACCCCACCACCAGCCCCTCCTCATTGTGAGCAGCTCAGGGACTGGGGGAAAGGTGCTCCATGTACTTCATGGTGACCGGTCGCCCATTTGGTTGTGATGCCACCTAGCTCTTTATATACAGAGTGGCCAGATTATAATGAGCACCCCATCAGTACTTCATTAGGCCACCTTTTGCCTTCAATACAGAGGCAATTCTTCTTGGCATTGACTCCACAAGATGTTGTTGAAAGGTGATGTGGAGAATCTGACACCATGCCTGAGGATTAGCACTGTCCAGTTCTGTGAGGTTTGATGGTTGTGGAACCAGCTGCCTGATGGCTCTTTTAACTTTGTCCCACAAATGCTCAATTGGATTGAGATTTTTGTGATTGTGGGGGCCACCTAAGCAAGGTAAAGTCTCCCTCATGTTCTTGAAACCACTTTTGCACAATACGAGCACAGTGGCATGGCGCATTATCTTGGAAGAAGCCATTTCCATTGGGATACACCATCAACATGATAGGATGAACTTGATCAGTAATAATACTTAGGTCTGTTGTGCTATTCAGACGTTGTTCCACATGAGTTAGAGGGCCCAAATCGTGCCAGGAAAACATGCCACAAACCATAACACTGCATCCACCAGCTCAAAGGGTTGTACTCATGCATGTGGGGTGCATGCTTTCATGCTGTTTCCATGAAATTCTCACTCTGCCATCTACATGATGCAACTGGAAACGTGATTCATCGGACCACATGACTTTTTTCCAATGGTCAAATGTCCAATCCTTGTGTTCCTGTGTGAATTAGAGACGTTTTATCTTGGTAACTGCAGACAGCAAAGGTTTTCAAACAGGCCTTCGGTTTCCATATCCCATACGATGCAGTGTATGGCTAATTCGCCTACAAACATCAGGTGGTCATAATAATCTGGCCACTCAGTGTATATTAGGATGATACACAAATACATTAAAAGTGATGCAGCAAAATATCAGTAACACCTCACATAGGCACTGTTTATCAGGTTTGCATTTGTGCTGCCATGACAGAGCTGTATAAACACTTGTTACTGTGCATGACATCACACTCCAAAAGGGCCCCTGTTCAACATCACCTATTGGATGTATATAGCACACCTGCCTTTGCCTCCTTCATCACATCTTCTTCGCTCCAGAGTTAATGATAGTTCTTTCTTCTGAAGCTTTGAGCCAGTCTAGCTCGTTAGCTGAACTAGAGCCACCTGGAGGGGCTTGTTAAAACCCCAGTCTCCACTATGCAAAGGGAATAAGCCAGTCAGAGAAAGACAAATACCATGTGATTTCTTATATGTGGAATCTAATGAAAAAAATAAATAACAAAACAGAAACAGGCTCATAGATACAGAGAAGAGAATGAGTTAACTTATTGAGTTTGGGGGGCTGGGTGAGAAGAGTAAGCAAAAACAAAACAAAACAAACAAAAAAACCACAGACACAAACAACAGTATGGTGATTGCCAGAGGGAAAGGAGGTAGGGGAGTAGAACAGAGTAAAGGGGGATAAGTGATTTCCATCACTTGACTTTGGGCAGTGAATGCACGAGGCAATATACAGATAATGTATCATAGATTTGTACACCTGAAACATAATTTTATTAACCAATGTCACCCTAATAAATTCAATAAAAATTAAAAAGAAAACCCACCAGTTTCTATGAAATAGTTGTTGAATGCAATGTCTGTCACATCGTCAACATCACACCCAAATGAGGTAACTTTTTTCAGGGTTTAGTCCTGAGGAAACTGTGCATGTCTAGTATCTGCAGAGTTCTGCTCCCCCACGGGTCTCCCTTCTCGTCTGCTGGTTGCCAAACTGAAATTTTATGTGAGATCACGTGATTCTATTGTAACACGAAATTAAATATATATATTTTAACTGTGAGAACCAAAGAACATGTTTTGCAAGGCTGCGTACTGCCTCTGTTCCTCCCTTCACCTTGTTTCGCCCGTCGAGATCTAACGTTCACCTTCTAAGTCCCAGCTTCCTTTCCTTTCTCTGCCAGTGGATCAGGGAAAGCAGTGATATCTGTATCCCTACCTCCACCTTTTTGCAGTAAAACCCACCTATCAACTGCCAAATTGTCTTAAAATACTGCTCCAATCATGCGTGTCGCCTTTCCAGTCAAAGCCCTTCAGAGACTCCCCTGGCCTCCAGCTGTCAAAACTCTATCCCAAACAGCTGTCCCCCTCTCCCTCCCCTAATCAGCCCTGCTGTGGATTAAGGCAATGGTCGGCAAACGCATTCGTCAACAGAGCCAAATATCAACAGTACAACTGAAATTTCTTGTAAGAGCCAAAAACCAACTTCTACACATGGGCCACTACGTTTCAATCACACTGTACATGCGTGCCCACACATATTTTGTGGAAGAGCCACACTCAAGGGGCCAAAGAGTTGCATATGGCTCGCGAGCTTCGGTTTGCCAACTACTGGACTAGGGCACTGGAGGCTTGCACAGGGACAGGGTGGTAATGGGCGTGGAAAGGAAGTGAGCAGCACGCACCGCTCACACCCAAGCACAGAGCAAATGTCTGCGACCTGCTCCCTACTAAAAGTCTGGGTATCATGCCACAAACTATGCACCCAAGTTTGCACACTGCAGCCTCATGGTCAACTCTGTTCTACAAATACCTTTTGTATAGCTTGAATTGCTTTAAAAAAAAAAAGTTACACTCTCTAAAAATAGTGATTGTACATAAAAATCAGGATTCCTATAAAAAATAAACCTGAGTGCCAAGAACTGGCTGAAGTTGGACATTAGTGACCTCTTCAGATACTGTTTACCAATCCTCAGCCACCCAATAAACTTGCTAACAAAAACAAAAAGAGGCTTTGGGGTACTTCCGAAATAAATTTCAAACGGGAATCAAGTATTTCTGACATCCTAGATCTTCACAGGTACACTAGGAAAAACAAGGTATGAAGTTAGCAATGTGTAGTTTCTGTCCCCCCCCCCCCCAACAATATTTCTTTTCTTGTATCAGGCTTACTTGCTAATATGCTGTTACAATTTTAAATCCCAGCCAGTTACATTATTGTTCCTGACACATAAGTCATATGCGCCTTCATTGTAAAATCTAAAGGGTTCAATCAGATTGCCCATCAGCCCCTCTGACCCATCTGTTCACCACCCTCTGAGGCCCTAAAAACCTGACTCTTATGGACTACATCTGGATTCTGGCCCAGGGCAGACACCAGTTGAGTTCTGGAGGGGTAAGAGGTCAGGAGATACAATCTCGGGATCTCTCGCTGCAGGGATGTTGCAGGCTGTCCGTGTCCCTCCTGGATGAAGGGCGCGGCTGCTCCCTCCCTGGGCCTCTGAGGGCACAGAATGTTCCGTCTTTGTAACCTTGGCCAAAGTTTTCTGAAATTATTCTAACTTAAGTGATATACTTCCTGCTACAACCTGAATGATACATCTCCCCAGTCTCATGCCTCTAACTCAGTGGTTGGCAAACTCATTAATCGACAGAACTAAATATCAACAGTACAACGATTGAAATTTCTTTTGAGAGCCAAATTTTTTTTAAACTTAAACTTCTTCTAACGCCACTTCTTCAAAATAGACTCGCCCAGGCTGTGGTATTTTGTGGAAGAGCCACACTCAAGGGGCCAAAGAGCCGCATGTGGCCCGCAAGCCGCAGTTTGCCGACCTCTACTCTACCTAAACATTAACCAAGTGCATGCAAGAAAAAATATCCTTTCACCAATCATTTTCTAGAATTTGAATATCACTATTTGGGAACATTTTGCAGCAATTTAAAAATTGCCTTTATGTCATGAAGAATTTTAAAATTCTACCTTTAAACCTTAACTGCTGCTAAACATTTAACGAAAAATATAATATGTAATGCTTAGCCTTGAAGGATAAAAAATGACATTTCCTCTTAAAATTATGTACATTTAATCCTAAAAATATCCTCATTTTTGTATTATGATCCTTCTACTGGTATTTTGATATATCAGTGCCATCTGCTGGGAAGTTAATATACCATTAGGTTCAAATCCCAAAACATATGTCTTTTGGGGGACTATAGGGGATAAATGTACTCTTTATTTAAGAAAAAAAGCCTTATTTTTAAATACACAGCTGCTTAACTTCTACATCATCATCGATATAAACCCCAATTACAAAGCACTAAAATAAAGTCTGAAACATAATTTTTAAAACACACTAAACATTTCTATTGATACATCTCTTGGTTTTTAGAATATTCTTATGTGGTTCTGCCCTACTTTTGTATGAAGCTCAACAAGTCTCAGCATGAGCTGGCTCTTTTCCAAAGATCCATAGATACTCGTATGTAAGAGGAAAGTGAAATATATATGTTCATATATAATATATATTGCATATATTTAAATAAAATATGTACATAATTTTCAGTATATGACAAAGTTTCAGGTGTGAATGAGTAGACAGGTAAAAGATTAGATCTTTCTGCCAACTCTAAAAAGCAACTGTAATAGACACATATAAACATAACACAATTGTTAAATTTTCTGATAAAAATTGCAACAGATGTTCTAAATGATAATATAGAAACATAAACGATTGCTTAACTGAGTTTAATAACATGACATAAAACCCCTACACTTGATAAAATCATTATGCAAAATACATAGATGAATACTGTCTTCTTTCAAAAATATAAAATAAATAAACAACACATGTGAAAATAGGCAAGTTTCCATTAAATAAATGAAATCTTTTTTAAAAAAGAAAGTTTTGCTTTCCATATCGCTTGAAAAAGGAAAATTATCATTTAAACAATATTCAAGTTTATTAAGCAAATTTTAAAGGTAATATAAAATGTTTAGCTTTCATCAGCTTCAAGGTTTATGTTACTCCCAAATTTTGCATATAACTGAACTTTCAAATCTGCTAACACCCGTTGAATGGATTCCACTCTGGATTCTAAGGCGTCAATTTCTTCTTGCAAATTTTTCTGGGGAAAAAAATGTTGAAGTTAATTCTATTCAGTCGGATGATTTCTAGCACCTGTGGCTAAAAAAATATTTGGGAACACTTTTAATATGAACTTTCTAAATTTCAGAACTTTCTAAATTTCAACAGGCAGCTACATACATAATACAGACCTTAGATCTCAACCAAAAGTCTAAAAATTGGCATTTTTAATTCAGGACCTATATTTGCTTATAAATCAGCTTGTTTTTTCAGTTTTGGCTGATTTCAAAAACATAAGAGATAAAAAAAAAATTAATCCCTAAATTACCATATCTGAATAAACAAAGAACCCTATGTAAACACATTGGCCACTTCTGCTAAACAGTGCTGTCACAAGCATGGCTTCTGCCAGAGCCTCTCCAACCGCCCGTAAGGTAACTATGAAACTAGAGGAAATGACACAAATTAATGCAACCACCAATAACTAAGAATAACAATTCAGTCAAAACCTGGCAGAAATTTTTTGAGCCTTCCATCTAGATTATGTACTCCATGCAGGCAGGGACCTGGATGTTCTGTTGGCCCTGTACCTAGTAAGTGATAGAAACTGATACAGAGTTTATACTCCCTAAATCTAAAATGAATGATTGAATTGCAAAATAAAGGTTCAAATATGTGTGTGGCGGGGGCGGGGGGGGGGGAGGGGGGTGAGAGGGGGGGAGCGTGCCTGGGATGAAGGGAGGAATGTTCACAATAGTGACAAAAACTTCTCTTGAAATACTTGCAAGAGTACTTTAGGGCAGCTACACAGAAAACCAGAATTATAGTTTCCCTAGGAAAGAGAAGGTTTCAGGAGACGCCCTGTTTTGACACGGACTGTTAGTTCTACCTGAGGTGTATTAACTGTGCGTTTAAGTCATGAAAAGCTGTGCTTTTATGACATTTAAAGCAGGAGGACAAACATTTTAAATAATATTCAAGCTAATTAGGCAACTTTCAAGAGAATTATAAAATATTTAACTGCCATCAGCTTCTCATACACAATGTGACTGCCCCCTCAGGCATAGCTGGAGGACCCCCAAACTGGAAACTAATTTGCTAAGTCTCAAATGCCTCAAACACATCAATGAACTTATACTCTGACCCAGTAATTACACTTCACTGATTATTTCCTTAAAGGATTTCCTAAATGTGAGCAAAGATTAAAGTACAAAAATGCTCACTAGAGAATCACTTCAGGAAAATACTGGAAACATTAGGAGGTAGTGAGCTGAGTCAATGTCCACCAACATGGCATTAAAGTCATCAAACATGGTGTGTTTATAACGTACATGTTCCTGGCCCAGAGCAGACTCCCAGGGAGTATTTGCTGGATAAAGAAACATTAACAGGAAGAGAAAACAGTCCCCGGATGTTAACTGACCAAAATGTGAAACAAAAGAAAGAGAACATAAGGAAAAGGCATGGAGATGCTCATCATGGATGACCGCCTCTGGGTAGTGAGTGAGATTACAGGTGGTTTTCTGTTGCTTTGTAATATCCTGTACTTTCTAAACACTTTTAATTCAGAGTGCAGGCTTGGGAATTGCAAGATCATTCCCTGTGTCACTTTAAATAAGCGCCAAAAGCTCTCAGCCTCTATTTCTTCAACTCTTACTGGAACTAATGGTACCTGTCTCAGAGTCCTTTGTTAGGATGAAATAAACTCACACTTGTAAAGCATTCGGAGCACATGTGGAGCACTGTGAGACCCAGGAAATATTAGCCAACATCCATTATTTTCCCTACGCCTACATATGCTAATTGACACTCACAGCCAATAAGGAGGGACTATGCTAATTGAGTGCCCCACCCTCCAAGATGGTGGCACCCACAGCCACAAGATGGTGGTGCCCAGTCTCCTCAGCCCCATCAGGGCAGCAGATGCATGGCCTGCCTTCAGAGTCCCCCAGCCCCCAGTCCCCTAGGCCCCCAGGACCAGCATGAGGCACAGGCAAGCCTCAGATGGTAGATGCCCAGCCACCTAGGGCCATCTGAGGCTCAGGTAACCAGAGCCAGCCAAGGCTTGCGCTGCTGGCAATGGCAGCAGCAGAGGTGTGATGGGGGCACTGCCTTCCCCTGATGGCCGGGTTGCATCCCACCCCTGAGGGCTCCCAGACTGTGAGAGGGGGCAGGCTAGGCTGAGGGACCCCCCCACTCCAGTGCATGAATTTTCATGCACCGGGCCTCTAGTGTTCTTTATAAGAATACAAATCCCAATTTAAGAGTCAGACTTCATTACCGAGGGAAAGACTTCAATATACCTTTGCTTCTTCTAACATTTCTTGTGTTTCTTCTTGAGAATGGCTAATGAAAACATCGCCAATTTGATAAGGTATCATTAAGCAGTCTTCATCTGCAAGCATGATGTCCTCGCAAGCATCTTCTAAATTTTGGAGTTGTTTCTGCAAATGCAAAAGGGAAGCAATGAAAAATGTATTCCAAATTCCCCAATAGAGGCTAGCAGCCCATTTTAATTTGGGGACACCAACTCTTGGAGGGACCTTCACAAAGGTATTCCCACACTAAAACAAGATTTCCTTATATTCTAGAAGGCTTCACAAGGAAACACTTAAAAGCTCATTAACACACTGATCTCTAGATACTTCTATATTGCTACAAGCGTGCTGCAATGGACAGCGGGGATCTGTGGCCACTCAAATATCTACCTTAACAGTTTCTCACTGTGTGAGCTCTGCCTTGCTGTGGGAGCAGTAAAGCAAAGGCAAAAACGAATCTACACTTCTCAGCCGTGCCTGCTGATAGGATGGAAGCCAAGAACTTGAATTCCACCAATCTACTTGCACTTGAACTGGACTTCAATGCAGAAGTTGCATGAGCAGCACTGGGCACAAGGCCTCCAATTTACAGGGGCAGCTGGGCAGCAGCGCAGTGTCCTAGGTCTGAGGAGTATAGGCAGCTGGCCGTGGACAGCAGCAGTTCCATTCCAGCCAAGTGCTCTGAGACATGGTTCTGGGACCTGCCCCTGGAATCTCAGCCTCAGGTCCCACCTCTCAACAATCTGTAAGTTTTCTCACATCCCTTAAACTAGAGTAGATTACGTCATCTGCGACAGAGTTCATAGAGATAAAAGCACAAGTTATTGAATTCAGTTTTTAAGAGCTAGTGCATAAACAACTTTTATTTTTCTTAAATAAGATACATATCTCCAGTACCTTTTTTACATCTATTTCTTCCTTCAGCTCTGTGATTCTACTCGTATTCCGTGCAAATTTGTTTATCTTTTGCTGATCTTCAAAAGTAACATTGACGTCTTCTGCAGCCTGAAAAAAAGTTAAATGCCAGACTCTCCTTAGTTTGCCCTCACTTGGACAAAAGTTTACCTGGTTTCAATAAGGACCCCAACAACCTGGCTCAGTGGCCACACCCTAACCCTCACCTGGCCTCTCATGACCAAAGGCTTAAGGTCCGTAACATTCTGATTTCTCCAGAGGGCGAAGCACCCTGTTGTCTCAACCAATATGGAGCTCAGTGGTCAGAACAGGAAGGCAGATCCAGAAAGTTGGCCCTCCCATCCCAGGCTCCCATCATCCCGAAAACAGCTTCGCACACACCAGCCCATCATCAGACCCAGAGGATATCTTGAAAATGTCCTTTACACTCCCATACATATAGCTTTGAATAGTCAATCTCGCACACATTTTCATGAACATGGATGCTGGTAAACACTGTTCTGCAGCACAGAAACCAAAGGCAAGTCCTTATGCAGATAATCCCAGCGTCCAAGTCATTTTGCTTCACAACTCCAATTCCCTAAGCCAGTAGTTGGCAAACTCTTTAGTCAACAGAGCCAAATATCAACAGTACAACGACTGAAATTATTTTGAGAGCCAAATTTTTTTATATTTAAACTTCTTCTAACACCACTTCTTCAAAATAGACTCGCCCAGGCCGTGGTATTTTGTGGAAGAGCCACATTCAAGGGGCCAAAGAGCTGCATGTGCCGACCACAGCCCTAAGCGAATAGGGCACAGAGAATTCAGAGCTCCTGCTCTCCCACAGAGTTCAAGTACTGAACCGTGAACCTGACTATGTCCTTACAGGTGCAGTCATCGTGAAAGGCCCAGGACCGGGCTTCCCACACACACACACAGCTGGGCTTAAGGCAGGGCTTCCGAATGTGAACCTGAATCATGCTCATCAGTCACATGCACATGGTTTCTGCTTCCCATCTGTCCAGAACAGGCGCTTCCTTTTGGAGCCCCCCGCCCCCACTGCCCCACTCCACCCACAACAGCCCTGCATACACGGGGCCCTGGAGTATACTTACTTACAGTGGTTTTCTCACTGGGATTAGGGCTAAAGTTGGTGTCGGAAACACATGGGCCTGGGTAAACCGCATGCCACCCAGCGAGTGCTGTGTCCAAAAAGGGAGAAGCTGCCCCTTCCCTAACAGCCAAGGCTTCCATTTTCATCTCACTCATCTAGAACATTCCTACATTGCCTGCCGATTCATTGTGGCAGGGAGGGCTTAATTCTTAATTGTGGGCCCGTGGGCACTGAGGGATTCATTCACACCCTGAAACTATGCAAAATGGCATATGTGGGATGTGTACTGATCTGGAGGGGTCGTCATAGCTCTCATCAAGATTCTTAAAGGAATCCTACCCACCCCCTACCCACAAGTTAGGAACTCCTGCTTTAACAAGGGCCAGATGTAGTTAATATAGCTCACAAAGCCGTAAGACTTCATGGAGGAAGGAGTTTTGTAGTCTTTGAGGCAGCACAGTAATGGGAACAAGAGTGGATTCACACTCAAGAGCAGGAACCATGGCAAATGTCCCAATTCCCTGGAGCCAGCTGAGGTTTGCCATCCTTTAGTAAAACAGGGCGCTATCTATGCCCACCTCAGAGAAAACAGCATGGGTACCTAGAAGAGGGCCTGTGGGTGGAGTCACCTTCCACTAAGTGCCAGCTGTGCTTTACTTCCTGAAAGTCCACTAAAAATCATCACAAAGTTAGAACATGCCCAGAAGATGCAAGGTGAAAACCAAAATCCCCCGCACCCCGAATGTCCATTTTCTTGAGAAGCAGTATCCCCCGGAGTTCTGAGAGGAAAGAGAACCAGTCAGCCAGCCTCACGCTGGGTGTGGGTGTTACCAGCAGGTCTCTCACAGCTCTAAACATCTGGGAGAAGGAAACGCTGGCCCACTCTGCTTCCATTTTCGTCTTTTAAAATCTCTGATATACAATTCTGCTCTGAATTTTCATTCCGCACATGCATTCACTTAACCATTACTTAGTGTCTCCTCCATGCCAGGCACACTGAAAGGGGAGCCACAGTTGTGTCCTGGCACACACTGAGCTTCCGTCTGGTGGAGGAGACAGGCAAAGGCAAAACAAAAGATTTTCTGCTAAAAGGTGACACACGTGATGGCGACAGGAGTGAAAGTGTTGGCGGATGTAGGGAGTGAAGGGGTATCTTTGACCTGAAAGGTCAAGATGGCTTCCTGCGGAAGGGGGTGCGCAGGTGTCCGACTGGAGCCCCAGCATGGCCACAAGCGGTCTTAGGACGCAGAGCTGGAGAGGAGGGGACGGCATCTTCTCCCGGAACATTCTCGCCGGGTGGGCCAAGGCCCTGGGAGGCAGCAGGCTACAGCCCGGAGGAGCTGCCGGCTGAAACCACCCTCCCCCGTGGCACCCACCCTCGTCAGCCTAGGGGCTCCTCCAGAGGCAGAGGGGAAGTCTGTGTAGCTGGCCCCCCAGGACTGTTCCCAGCCACGGGACACTGGGAGAGGCTGTCGCACCCATCAGCGGGCTAAGATGAAGAAGAAAAGCCTCCGTGTTTTGGCCACACCTACCTTTTCCTACCCTCGCCGATCAAGCTCTCCCGATCCCCGGTCCCGGCCTTTCGGCCTCTCCTTCTCTTCCAGGCACGGGGTCCGGGGGGGAGGGGGGGGGAGAAACTCCCTCCCGGGGACGCCTGCCCCCTTCCCAGTCCAGCGGCCCACACCTCTGATGGATCACCCGCGGCCTCGCGCCCCGCGCGCCTCTCCAGTTCCCATCGGGGCTGGACACCCTGCGTGACCCCCCCATGCACAGCCGTCCCTCCCGGAGCGTGAGGTCACAAGGCCAGTAAGCTGGAGGAATACCACCACCGTCATCTCCGTGCCATGCAACCAAGACTGTGCCACAGACACGCTCAAAAAGCTTATGAAAGAAAGGAAAAATATCGGTGACCAAAAATTGGGCAAAATCCGGGATTCCAATCCTCCTCCTCCCAGATCCGCCACATTGACTCCTCTCTTCACTTCAGCTTCCACACCCGCCCCGTGGGGTGAACCCCAACCGGCCTCGCCCACGGTGTCAGCCACACCTCACACCCGGCCTGTGCGCACAAACCAGAGGGGAAGAGGGCGGCGCCAGAGCCCGCTCAGCGCTCAATAAGAAGGTGATGGGGGCGAGGGGGGCTCATCCCGGCTGGCCCGGGTCCCCACGCTGGCACCGCACCCCTGCATCTCGGCTGGCCATCACCCTCCTCAGGGCGGGAGAGCAGAGCAGCCAGGCCTCACGGGGCCGCACCGGGCGGGGGGAGCCAGGCCCGCGGGCATCACGGGGCTCCACACCGGCAAGCGGCCGCGAGGCCTGTGTTTACGCCCTCGCCAGCTTCGCCTCTGCGCTCGGTGCCTCCTCCGCCGCAGCATCGGGATAAAGGCAGCGTCTGCCGGGAGGACGAGAGGGGACGCCACGTGTGCGGGGCCCCGGGCCGCACCTGCAGCTGCTATTACCTCCTCGCCCTATCCCCCCCCCTTTGTTTTTCTGCCATCTTTAGGCATCTGGGGAGACTTGCTGGATTGTAGACCCTAAAGAGGAGTTCAGTTTGATTTGGGAAAATAAAAAGTAAGTAAACAAGTAAAAACTGAGCTGGAACCCGGCTCTGAGCCTCCGAGCTGAGTCACCGGCAGGCCACTAAGGGCTCGGACTCTGCTCCCCACCTGTAAGTGGGGGACCTGTCCTTGCTTAAGGTGAGGGGAGTGTCGGAAGGGTGACCGCTGGGGCATCGGCGCCGGGGCGGCGGGGCCGGAGCGCCCGGGACGCGGGGTCCGCGCTGCTCCCCGCAGCGGCGCAACCTGGGGCAGGTGACTCCTCGACCTGGGCCCGGCCTCCTCACCTGCAAAGGGCTGTCCAGGCACTGGCGACCCGCGTGAACGGTGCGGGTTAAACGTGATAACCCGGCAAAGCGCCTGGCGTTATGGCCAGTGGGCCTTCGGCTTCCCACGCCCCGTGACGCGCCAGGGCCGCCAGACCCCCGTGTTAGGGGCGCCGGGTGCGGGCAGGCCTCGCCGCGGGGCTGCCCTCAGGTTCGGGCGCTCGGCCCTGGGCCCCGCACCAGCCTCACGGGTGAGCACCCCAGAGATGCCCGCCCGGCCCCGCGGCGGCCCAGCGCCCGCCGCCCGAGCATCAGCCCGCGAGCGCCCCACTCACCGCCTTCTTCATGGTGGCCGCCATCTTGGGACTGGACCATGGCGCGCGGAGGGGAGGGCTGAGCCCTCGAGTTCCTTCCCGCCTCCGGCTCACTCCCCGTTGGCCCACAACTACCGCAAAATACACCACAGTCTCCACATTCCCTCCCATCTGATCTTCGACCGAGGACGTCGAACACCTAGAACCCAGGGAGGAAATTGAATCTGGAAGGACTTGGTACGTGCCAATTAAAGGGACGGGCACCGCCCTGTGAGCCGACAGAAACGGGGGGGTGTGGCGAACGGCCGCAGCTCCGGCGGCGGCCAGCAGGGGGCGCACAGCGCAGAGGGGCGGGGCCGGGCCGGGCCGGGCCGGGCCGGGACGGGGAGGGGATGGCAGGGAAATTCTTTTTCATCAATCCCACAAATGAATAGAGAAACAGACCTACTTTTCCAAAGGCTAATAACGAATGGCCTTGGCAATAGTACGTGATCTCGATGTGCCCTGACAATTCAGACGGTATAAAGAAGGAAGCACTCCTATTAACTAACCTATTCAACAGCATTACTGAGCGATTACAGTACACGCTGACACGGTGCTTTCCAATTCCTTTTTGGGCTCAGAATCCCCGTTTGGACCAGCAAAAGAAAGAAGCCTGGGGTACAAATGAAAACCACTGAAGAAAGGAACCTCACCAACAACCACTGGAAAATACTATCCCCGCGAGGGGTAGGCGTTGGACTTGCCACATAGAAGGTGGTTTAACACATTCCCTTATACCAGGCTGAACACTGGCCTCCCACTACCTGGATCCTACATGAGAAAATTATATTTCACTCGACAATATCAAAACAATACTTTGTTTAGCTTTAGCTTTAAGATCAGAGTTCTGGTGACCTTAAGCCTACATCCCCGTGGGGCTGGGGGCTGGGGTGGGGGCAGAGACTGGAGCAGAGGGCAGTGGAACTACGGAACTGGGAAAAAATAGACAAAATTCCTTGTCCTCCTGCAGCTTACATTCTAGTGACAGGAAACATACCATGGGCAAAACATGGAAGTGAATTATATAGTATGTTAGGTGTGTTACCAATATGTTATTAGTAGTTAGTTATATCAAGAACACACACAGTAGCAATAAAAGATGGTAATTACCAGCATGAAAACTCTGAGGAAGATGCAAGGAATCAAATAGTATGTTGATTGAAAAATTGAGAGGAACAAACACTGTGTCTGAATTGACATGTAGGCTACAAAATTATCCAGACATTTCCTAGCTTAATTTAGACTCTGTCACAAATCGAGAATGAATGCGTGATTTGATAGCCCTACTTAGATGAGTTCCCTCCCAAACCTGCAACATCTGCGCCAGACGCCAGGTCCAAGACTGCAGGGGGTGCCCAAGGACCGTGGTAGTGTCCCCAGACAGTCCCCAGGCTGAGGTAAATATTTCACCAAGATATCAACACAATGGTTATTTTCTGAATTATTTTTAAAAATCTGTTTTAAAAATGTAGATTAAATATATTTTAAATGGACATTTAAAATCTCTGACTTAAAAGAAAAACCAGTTCCACTTGCTACAGAAACAGATCTCAAGGGGGTTAAATAAATCTCCAATCCCTGCCAGATGAATTTGTGTTTCAGCTGAGATTTGATCAGAGTGGAAAGTAACAGGTAATGGCAGGTGATGGGGTGGGGTGGGCAGGGGCAGGCTTTCCTGGCACCTCCCATTTGCTCCACCCCAGTCCCAGCCCCAGAGGGAGGGAGGGAAGTGTGGAGGGAAACTTTAATATCAAATAAAGATAGATGACCATGGTGTGTTTAAAGAAACTGGAGGAAAGGGCAGAAAAGAAAAGAGAAGGGAGAGAAGGGCAAGAGATGAAGCTGGAGAGAACATGGCCTCCTCCCACCTCCCTCTGTGGCTGTGGAGAGAGGGGAGGGGCAGGTGGAGAGCAGACTCCAGGCCTGCAGGCCAGGCCCCTGTGAATGGGAGATGCAAGACAGAAGGGACTGAGCTCCATCTAACTCCACATCCGCCTCCTCATCTCCAGCCAATTGTCACGAGGACATGGGAGCCAATTGTCACGAGGACATGGGGACCCAGGACCAATAGACATTCCCTTTTGTCCTAGAACTATTCCTCTAGATTTTTTTAAGTCTTGTGGTTTTAAAATGCTTCAAATTCATTTTCAAATAAACCCTAAACCTATGCATGACAACTAGATGGAGAGCGCAGGCCACCCATCCATCTGTGACCTCCCCAGGTATACCGCTTCTGGAATGTTCTTATAACCAACTGTCTCATTCCTAAGTAATATGGGGGACCCCTAGGTTTCTTAAGCAAACCTATGCAAGTCAGGGACTTTCTAGCTGCTGCAAGTCAAGCACTGTGTGACTGAAAGATGTCCCTACTAGGCTACTTATTCTGACCTGTACTTGCCTCCTTCCTGTTTTCTTCCATGATCACCAGAATTTCCTCTACGTCCTCTCAATATTTAATATGCCCTTGAAAGCCTTGTCTGGCTATGGTTAACCTCTTCCACCTTTACACTCTGCCCTTGTTTCATAGTTGGCACTTTTCTAAGCCACCGCTCTAAATGCATGACCGTCTCTGGTAGTTCTTTTGAGTCTTATTGTGCTGGGCAATAGAAACTGTGTCCATGTGTATTTGATTCAACAGTTTTGTAAATTGTTTTATCGTGGCCCTATTTGAAATTCTCCACTGTCTTCCCAGGGCACGTGGGTATAATTTGAATCCCTTACCAAAGTCTAGGGACCACCCCCCCCACCCACCCCCGTCCCCACTCTGACCTGACTTTGTCTCATCTTTCCCCTCACTCCCTGAGCTCCCTTCTCCGGCAACGCCATTCTGTGAGTGCAGCCTAATTCCTCCTGCCCCAGGGCCTTTGTACTTCTCACTCTGCAGCACTTGAGGTCCTTTCTCCTGCTATTCACGTGAGTAAATCCTACTCATCCTCAACGCTCATCCTCAATGTCTCTCCAACAAGAAAGCTTTCCTTAAATGTATGCACCACCCACAGACAGCAGTATCCCCCTTTAACACCCTTGAAGCCCTCCCTAACACATTTATTTTTTAATTCTGTCTGCCCTGTTATACTGGAGGCCCAAGGGAAAGGTTCCTGTTTCATCATCTCTATAACTGCAGCACCAATAGGAAGGTAGATTAGATGCTTGACAAATATTAGCTAAGGAATGAATAAACATGTGAATGAATGAGACTGTGTTTTTAGGAATTAACACGATAATATAGTGGTACCTCGAGATATGAGTGCCCTAACATACGAGATTTTTGAGATACGAGCCCTCGAGCGAGCGATTTTTGCTTTGAAATCCGAGCAACATTTGAGATAGGAGTAATCGCGCAGACCCAACAGTTTACCGGGACTCCAGCGTCTCATAGTTTCCCATGCCTCAAGGTTACAGAACGAATTAAACTGGCATCTCCAGGTACCACATATAAAATACAATGTTGCTGCTGGTGAATTCATTCAGTAACAATGTGCAAGAGTCCACAGGGTAGACCCCTCTTCCCCCTCTCTCTTCCCTCCCCCCAGACCCCTTTCGCCCCTAGATCTGGCACTACATGCCTTACACAAATTGTGATAAAAGGTGGATTCCTTGAGGGAATAGCCCTTCCTTTCCTTCTTTCACGAGGTGGCGCTGTGACTCCAGACTAACATTTTCTTTATTTCTTTGCAAAGCCCTCAGGACCTGTCCATGTTCTTGTCTACTCTCTGCAAAGCAAGATGGCACAAAATCAGGGAAACCTCTCTCTCTTTGGATCAAAACATCACCACCTTTTGCGAGTTTGAATTCTTACCATAATATTTAAAGGCAAAGCATTTTCCAGATCCTTTGATATGTGCATTGATTCTAGGCCTCTATAAACTCAACTGTTTATTTCAAGGCACACGCTTATAGCAATTTTGATAATGAGAATGAGTCAGAACGGTTGTAAGGAGCACTCAAATCATATCTTTGAATCAAAATACCCATTTTGTAGTGTGAATAACTCAACAAGGATTTACTCAGAACCGTGGATGCACCTGCATCAAGGTAGGCACCTCTCACACAAATGCCGCTTGGAAAAGGACCAAAGAAGTGGGTGTCTTATGTCCAGGGTATCCCCCCAAAATGCAGACACTTGTGAACAGCAGATAGCTCAATTTTGAAAATGAAATATATTTTAATAAGCACTGCCTTTATGACTCAAAGTGAGTGTACACATTTTGAGGAGACACCCTACATTTGTGCTCATCAGGTATACCTACCAGTTTTTCTCTACTTGGAAATTTCCAGGTCGCAAGTGTTACCTTCCATTCTAGAAGTCAGAACTCAATTTTCTGGTATCCTTTAAGCCAGGATACAGACCTGCGGCTCTAGGTCCAAACAATCAGATTCACCAGGGGTGACTTTGAACTAAGGGCACAAAGAGGGAGGTGGCAGGTGCCGTGGGGTGGGGGGCTTTAGGGAGGGGAGGAGAAGTCAGGCCTGTGCTGAGGGTAGCCTGGCAGAGGGAACATGAGTTGCTGAAGCAGCAGGAAGAGAGGACCCAAGGGAGGCCCTGGCCTCGATGACTCAAGTCCGAAGGTGCTAGGATCCTAGCGGTGAGCAGGCCTGCAAGGTCATTTCAATGTTGCCCCCAGAGTTTTGTCTAGTGCAGACAACCCTACCCTCACTGAGGCTCTGTGCACATTCTAAACCCCCTCACCAAATCCTGCTGCTGCTGCCCCTGCCCATACCTGCAGAGAGTTGCGTTGTTTGATACAAAGAGCCCTAAAAAGATGTTATTTTTAGAAAAAAATAAGTTATTTCTTTTAGAATATTTTTTTTTTTAGAAAAAGTATTTCAGCCAAGACAACCAGGAAATTATATCTGCAGGGGTGAAATTCTATCTGAACAACAACAACAAAATCATCTTTACTATGTTGCCACCTCATACAGCATTACCACTATGGACTGAACGTATTTTCAATGCTTTCTATTTTATAAATCACATACTCAAGTAACCTGGAGGCTGCATCGCGGTCAAATTGACACTGAGCTTTATGAAGAGATGGAGGCTGGCGATGTATCAAAGTCACAGTGAAACCAACAACACCCCCAGAAACAGCCCGGCCACCACCAGAAGGGAATCAGCCAGCAGGGAGGACCCCAGGGGATGGAAAGGACAGTCACTGGAAGAGGGAAGTGACCGGTACCTCAGCCGCTGCCGGCTCCTTGCAAAGCCTCAGGAGGCACCACTGCTCATCTCTTTGGGGACACCTGGTTTGATTTTGGTGCTGAGCAAAGGATAGATGAAAGCCTCATGGGAAACCTTGTCAGCCACTTCTGCTGGTCCATAGGCTTTCTCTGAGCAGAACACCGTGCAGGTGCCGAGGCCAAAGGGAAGGAAAGGAGCAGCCCTGCCTCACTCTGTTGCCAGCAAGATGCAGGAGTGCTCAAAAGATTTAGGAAACATCTTCATAAAATGAATAAACAGTCATCTTGTTTCACAACTAATTCTCTTTCTGGCCACCTATCCTAAGGAAATAGGTCTAAATCCAGAAATGAGCTATTTATACAAGAGTCATTAAAGCAGAGTTTATAGAGATGGAGCATTTGAACTACTCTAAGGGCTCAGAGAGGCCAGGTTCATGGCCCAGAGAGGGAAGTGGTTACCGCATGCCAGTCTAGAGAAGTAGTGACGTGAGAAAAGATGCTGAAAAACAGGTAGAATGCAAAATTCCAATGTCAATTTTGTTCTGAAACAGCATCTCTGTACAGGGAGGGCAAAAGTAGGGTTACAGTTGTTCATAAGAAAAATAATACAATAATTATCCTACATAATAAAAGAGTAATATGCAAATTGACCAAACTGACCACCAGGGAACAGATGTTCAACACAGGAGCTGACCCTGCTGGTGAGTTTGCTTCCATAGGGGGAGCACCACTCAGCCAGAAGCTGGGCTTATAGCTAGTGAGCGCATGGGTCCCAGACTGTGAGAGCTCCAAACTGCAGGAGGGATGTCTGACTGCTGTCAGGCAGACATCCTCCGAAGGGTCCTGGACTATGAGAGGTTGCAGGTCAGGCTGAGGAAAACCCCTCCCCAAACCCCAGTGTCTGAATCTCATGCACTGGGCCTCTAGTCAATCTTAATAATACAAGCTCAGGATTGTTAAGACAGCTCACAACCAAACACTGATCATCTGGAAGTTAGTGGTGGGTTGCCCAGCTGCAGTCTGGCGACCCAACATGGAATGCCCAGGTGGCTAAGACCCAGAAAGTGAGTCAAAGTCTGATCTGCAGCTTCAGTGGAAGCTATTGATTAGTGTACTTACCTCTTTCTTTCTCCCTCTCTTTCTGATCTTCCCCAGCAGCCAGGCTTTTCTTTCTCTCCTGGCCTTCCCAGGACTGTGATTAAGCCCTGCCTCATTGATTAGGCCCAGAGATAAGCCTGGAGATGCCAACTGGCATAGGAACTGACCAATGAGAACCAAATCTGGGTCTGTGGGGAGCCAATGTCTGACTAGGAGGTGGAGCTTTTAATGCTGACTGGCATAGGAACTAACCAATCAGTACCAAAGGTGGGTGTTGTAGCTAAACAATGGCTGCCTAGGAGGCAGAGATTCTGATGCTGATTGCCATAGGAATCAACCAATGAGAACCAAATCTGGGTGCTCTGGGGAACCAATGGCTATCTAGGAGGTGGAGCTTTTGATGCTGACTAGCGTAGGAACTGACCAATCGGAACCAAAGGTGGGTTATGTGGGAAACCAATGGCTGCCTAGGAGGTGGAGCCTTTGATGCTGGCATAAGAACTGACGGATCAGAACCAAATTGGCCAGCAGAGGAGGGCAGTTGGGGTTGACATCAAGCCGCAGGAGAGGGCTGTTGGGGATAAGATCTTGCTGGCAGGGGAGGGCAGTTGGGAGCAACCATGCCAGCAGAGGAGGGCAGTTAGGGGTGATCAGACTGGCAGGGGAGGACAGTTAGGGGTGATCAGACTGGCAGGCAGAAGCAGTTAGGGGCAATCAGGAATACAGGCAGGTGAGCAGTTAGGAGCCAGTGGTCCCAGATTATGAGAGGGATGTCTGACTGCCTGACAATGGCAATCAGATATCCCATAAGAGGTCTCCAATTGGAGGGGGTACAGGCTGAATTGAGGGAACCCCCCTCCTCCATTCATGAATTCCATGCACCGGGCCTCTAGTAATCCTATCTAATAAAAGAGTAATATGCAAATTAACCATCACTCTGCTACACCCACAAGCCATGACCACAAGCCAATCAGTAGCAAGTTTTCAAATTAACCCCAACCAAGATGTCTGCAGCCATGGAGAGAGCAGGCGGGAGGCTTGGGTTTCCCTCTCGATGGGGAAGCCAAGCTTTCCACACACCCTGGCCGGCCCAGGCCTCCACTCAAGGCCACAAAGTTTCAGTTATAGAAGATAAATGAATCCCAGATACCTGAGCCTCCACTTGGGTCACCAGGGGGCATGGCTGGTCTGCAAATCACCACAGGTCCCTCACCCAGGCCACCCCACACCCCAAGAGAACTCCAACCTGATCCAGGACGCCCTTCAGGCCAAACCAACTGAAACCACCCATGCACCAGGCCTCTATCCTATCTAATAAAAGAGTAATATGCAGATTGACCATCACTTCAATATACAAGATGGCTGCCCCCATGTGGTCAAAGATCCTGCCCCCATGTGGACACAAGATGGCCACCACAAGATGGCCAGCAGGGGAGGGCAGTTGGGAGGGACCAGGCCTGCAAGGGAAGGCAGTTGGGGATGATCAAGCCTGCAGGGAAGAGCAGTTGGGGCGGGGGGAGACGGGGGACCCAGGCCTGCAGAGGAAAGCAGTTGGGAGGAACAGGCCTATAGGGGAGGGCAGTTAGGGGTGACCAGGCCTGCAGGGGAGGGCAGTTAGTGGCAAACAGGCTGGCAGGGGAACAGTTAGGCATCAATTAGGCTGGCAGGGGAGTGATTAAGGGGTTATCAGGCAGGCAGGCAGAAACAGGGGCAATCAGGAGGGCAGGCAGGTGAGCAGTTGGGAGCCAACAGTCCTAGATTGTGAGAGGATGTCCAACTGCCCATTTAGGCCCGATCCCACTGGGGGAATCGAGGGGTCCCAGATTGGAGAGGATGCAGGCTGGGCTGAGGAACACCCCTCACCCTCATACATGAATTTCATGCACTGGACCTCTAGTAATATAATAAACTCTTATTTCATGTACTCACAACTGTAAAGCTACTTTTGCCTACCCTGTAGATATAGATGGATATACTTAGAAAAAGACAAGAAGAAAATGTAGAAAAATGTTAATATATAACAGTGATTTTATTTCTAGGTGTCAGGAATTAAAGGTGACTTTTTACTTCCATCTTTATAGTTTTCTACATTTTTTTGAAGTGAGCATGGATGAATGTTTTATTCATGTAGGATGAATATTAATGTTTATTTATATGCAGGCATGCAAGATGTAATGGTAAGTGATAAAACAAGCTATGAAGTAGACACATTGTGATTCTAAATAGAATTTTAATATCAACCCATAAGCTATGTAGGCAAGACTATACAAAACTATTCTAGTGGCTGTCACTGAGCGACAGGAAATGCAATCATTTTTTTCTTATCTGTACTTTTTCACATTCCCTTTCATGATTAGGTATTACTTTACTAGTATCTGGGAAACTTTAAGACATGACTATGCTACTACCCTTCTCGATAAGGAAAAAGTTGGATAATTCTCATATTTCACCAATCATAGGAGCTCACCCATTGGAAGCAAAGTACTTAAATCTAAATAGTTTCCCAGAATTATAGTCCTAAGACTCAGAGAAGAAACAAAAAGCTCTCTGTGGTATAAACAGTTAACTGCCATTTTTTTAAATTTCTGTAAATTTGATCTGTAATGTGATGACACATCTCATAAAACATGATTTCTCTGAGAAATCATGTTGATTTACTTTATCTACAAATATGGGTGTCATAGAATTACAACACCCACTTAACCTGTAACTAAATGTATGAACTTTTAAAATAAGGAACATATTATTACATAGAGTGATTTAGAGATATGTATATAGAGATAGATAGATAGATAGATAGATAGATAGATAGATAGATAGGTATTCTCTTGTTTGTAAAACGTTTCAGACTGAGTCCTCTTTGTTCCAATACCTGCTCAGAATGAAGGGTGCTTCTGGCAGATTCAAATCCCAACACAGAACAAAGCTTTGCTCTCCTGTATACCAAAGTTAAGAGGGAGCTGCTTTTGTAGGTGTGCGTGCAAATGAAAGGACATCATTCAAGTGTTTTGCTCATATATTTTTTTAAGTTACCAAGGAAGATCAGAGAAGTGCAGTATCAAGTCTGGAACAGAGTGTGGCAAGGATAAATTCTGCATTGGTGAAGATTGAAAAAGGAAGGAAGGTTGAGACTATACTAGTAATATAAGGTGTCCCCCAAAAATGTATACACATACTTAGAATCATTATAAAAGCAGTGTTTATTAAAATATGTTTCCTTTTCAAAATAGGGCTGTCAGGTTCAAGTGCATATACATTTTGGGGAGACACCCTATATGAGCACTAGGTAAGGACCTCAGACTGAGGAAGGGGTGAGTCGTGCCCGTGAAGTCAGGTTGTTTGTGCCCAAAGAAACACCAAAGGGTTTATGTTCATCCAGTTGCTGGAGAAGTTGGAAGCCACAGGAACCAATTGGTACTTTATTATTCAGACAAAAGGGCTAAGTTGACGGTTTGGAGGAAGAAAGTAACCTTGGCAAAATAAACCCTGGACCCTGGGGAAGATCAAGCACCAGCTCCAACTAAACCATTCATGACTCGGGCATCTCACCTGGGACTTCCTGGACCTGTCCTGCCGTAGATAATCCTGTGTACAGCATACAAGTTTGTGTTTACTGTCTCTGGGTTATATGAATAGCTCTTATCACATGCTTATCTGTTAGTGCTTTCACTACAGCTTATGTTGTGATGGGTTCAAGTTAATGATTAAAATCATGGGACTCCATCTCTGAAGATCTTAATTCTAAAGGAGCCACCTTCTGCTGGAAATGCTACAAAATAGTTCTATTTAAAATGTAAGACAAGAAAACAATTGAATCCTTAGACACCTTTTTAAAAAATCTCTAATTCATACCTAAAAGGACAGTGCTTTGTGTCCAAGTTGACCATACTAAAGACAATTTATGACTACATAAGAGATGTATTTTTAAATTTCAGATGTATTTTTGGTATTTACATAATACTTCAATAGCATTTTCCTTTTTAAAACAATTCTATTGCTTGTCTCTGGGTAGTATGATTGCAGTTGAGTTTCGTTGGCTTATTTTAAATTTTGTCACATTTCCTAACTGCCAGGGATGAGCTGTGATAGCTTCAATTCTTTTTTTTTTTTTCTGATTCCCAGGTAAACCTTTCTCCAAAATTGGTGACTACCTGATGGATGTCCAATAAACCAATCATCACCCACCAGGTGTCTGCAGGGTTATCCCTGGCAGGCCAGGTCCAGGAAGTCTCCGGCTGAGACACCCGGCTGGTGCTTGATCTTTCCCAGTGTCCCAGGGTTTACTTTGCCAAGGATATTTTCTTCCTCCAAACTGTCAACTTAGCCCTTTTGTCTCAAGGGAGCTCTTTAGACCAGAAGGGAGATGCCTACCTGCCCCAACATATGATGATGATATTGTTCTCCTGAGCAAAATAAACCAAACAGTTTCAAAAACTTCCATGGTGCCTAAAGCTAAGCAAGGGCATTTAGCTGAGATTATTTGAAAGAAAAACTCTTACTCATTGCAAACCCACCTCCATTTAGTTACTTCCTCTGACGTGGTCCCTAATATTTGGAGTAGACTTCTGAGGGGAAAAGTCATTGAGGTCATTGGTACCCATCCGTGCACACAGGTTATTCTGAATGAGAACTGGTATGGCTTTTGTAAACAAACTTGTATCTTAAATTCAAATGCCCAGAGAGACACCATCTGTTTGAGAAGTAAAAATACCTAAGCAATTTGAGTCTTAAGAATTCGGAAGCAAGAAGGCCGATTCAGATATCCTGCTGGAGTGTGGTGGTTGCCAGAGGAAAGGGTGTGGGTGAGAAGGGGATCCTAATATATGGTGACAGGAGAAGATATGACTTTGGGTGGTGGGCATCTGGTGTGCTATACAGATCTTGTAACATAGAAGATTTTGTCCCATAGAAATCCATACCTGAAACCTGTATGCTCATGTTGACCAATGCCATCCCAATAAATGTAATGTAAATAAGTAATAGATAAAATAAAAAAATCTGTAATAATAAAAGCATAATATGCTAATTAGACTGGACATCCTTCTGGATGACCTTCCAGATGAAGCTGAGGCTGCAAGGGAAGCCTAGGTCCCCGGTGCCAGAGGGAAGCTGGTGCCAGAGGGAATCCAGTGCCAGCAGCCGGGGGAAGGAAGGCCTACTCTTGCATGAAATTCGTGGATTAGGCCTCTAGTAACTAAATAAAAACAAATGTCAGCTGGTATTTGAAGGACACCAGCCTACTGTTGCTCTGGGTGGCAGTGCCCTGCAGCTCTGCTGCTGACGATGCTCCAGCAGTGGGCTTCTGTTTTGGAACCCCTCCACATCCCAGTTGGCCATCAGCCCCACTTTTGCAAGCCTCTGTCAAGTGCCAGGTAACTTCCCTTATTGTTGAGGGTAGCCAGGGCCAGTTTCTGTGGCTTACAACCAAATATTCTAAATTGCCACCAAATCCAAAAGCTCAGTCTACACCTCCTTCCTCCACGGTGTCAGGTGTGGGGGTGGGAGGGGATATGGTCTCCCTAACTTCTGACCAGCAGGCCAGTTTATACTGGGTGATTTTTCCCCAAATCCCAAATCCATGCTTCAAAGGAAGACTCACTGGTCGATGTTGACCCTCCTGATCACTCTACAGCCAGCATCCATTGGCATGCTGTGCCATTGTGCCTGCCAAGGGTCAGGGAGCAAAACCATTTCCAGACACAGATGTGCCCTCCACAGGATGGGCAAACACGGGCACAGGAGTCTGCCTCATCCAAGATGCCACTATTACTGTTTCATGATGTTGTTGTTTTTTTCCTGTGACCTTACTGCTCTCCAAAATGTAACCCAGATAACGTCTCTGCCTTTTCACCTCTACTTCCAGTTTTCCCCCATTTTCTTCCTAATCTTTTAAAATCAGAATCAGTGCATATTGGGTCTGTTTCTGCTTTCCTAGAGCTTCCATGCGGTCCCCTGGAAGTGTGTCTGCTGCCTCCAACATCTGGCTTTTAACCCTCACTCACCTTTTTTGCCTTTTAGGGGCTCCCCTGAGCCATGACTCTGGCAATCTGGGCATCGGCCCTGTGACCACTCCTGGTGCTGCCGCACCTCGCTGTGTGCTTCACAAGCTGGCCAGTCAGCAGAGACCATATAACGTTCATTGGTCAATAAAACAGTAGGGGGCAGTCGCTTTAGAGACTGGGCATGGTCTTTGGGGCCTTCATTGCATTGTCCTAATTAAAATGTCTGTTTGTCAGTCTGTGACGAATTTCAGCAGAAGTGGGTCGGGTGAGAAGAGATTAACCAAATAATTTATATGTATATATGCCTAATCTATGGACACAGACACTAGGTAGTGAAGGCCTGGGGTGGGGCAGGAACCAAGGAGAGGAGGGCAATGGGGAAGGGGAGGACGGGGACATGTGTAATACTTTCAACCATAAAGATAAGTTTAACAAAATAAAAATTTAAAAATGGCCTGGTTCATTTTACCTGATCTGGGGGGCGGCGGGAGGGCAAGAATTGGTCTATTTATATATCTGGGGCCATATTCATTAAAGAATATTATGGTTGGGGATAAAAGGGAGAATTGCTTGATACCAACAGAAGTAGTTCTCAAACATTAGAATTTCACATCCCAGTAAGTATTTAATAACATGGTATCATCAGAGAGTTGCCAACTTTTTTTTGCCAAAGAAATATACGAAACTGAAGACTAACTCTAAAATCAACCACATAGCTGAAACTGGTTTGGCTCAGTGGATAGAGCGTTGGCCTGTGGACGGAAAGGTCCCAGGTTCGATTCCCATCAAGGGCAATGTACCTTGGTTGCGGGCACATCTCCAGTAGGGGGCGTGCAGGAGGCGGCTGATCGATGTCTCTCTCTCATGGATGTTTTTAACTTTCTAACCCTCTTCCTTCCTCTCTGTAAAAAATCAATAAAATATATTAAAAAATAAAAATAAAATAAAATCAACCACATAAAAGCAAAGACTCTACCATAAAAATTAAAAAAAAAAAAGAAAGAAAAAAAGGCATCAACAGGATGAACAAGCAATCCTCTCCAGCAGAGTAGTGCTCATAGCCTGGAGCCACCCTCCCAGAATCCAGGCCACTGAGACAGAGAGATGTCCCGTCAACTCTTCCCTGCAAACCTGCATTTGGAAGCCACTTCTGGCTCCCAGGTTCCCTTCAAAGAATGAAAACGTAGCCAGGTGCCAAAGATAATGCCTGTTTATTGGAACTCTCCTTTCCTGCCACCAAGGCTTTCTGCAGAGGTGGGGCATCCTCTCTGAGGTTCTCTAGCGTCATGAAGTTCTAGCCAGAGACAAATGAAGCTGCCAGGGGCCAGCACCCCACTCAGCTCTGACACGGCCACACGTGAGCTTGGTAATGTTCTCCTTCTCATCTGTGTGGAAGCCAAGATGGAGATAGCTCACAGCACTCGCCCACAGTCACAGAGGCTGGTGGATTCCAGAGCTGGGTTTGAACCCAAGGGCACCTGATGCCCCCGTCCAGTTTCCAAACCTTTACTTTCCTTCGTTCAAATTCAAACAAGGATTCTGACCACCCACAGACACACACCATGGCATGTTAGAGAAAAGTGACTTTATGAAACCACTTGTTTTCCTTCAGACTCCAGACCTGGGACTCCAGCATATGTGAGCAGCCATGGCCACCATCCTGCTGCAGAGCGAAGCATCTGACTCATGTGCCCTTCACATACTAATCTACAAATCGTAAGGGCGGCTCTATTTGTGACTAAATGGTTTTGAAATCAGGCCACCAGCTCGGGCCTGCCGAGGAGGAATTTGTTTGTGTTGGCCGGATGAACCGATTGTTACATAAGTGAGAGTGAATGGGTTGACAGCCGAGGACACTGTCCATGATGAAAACAGTATGGACTCTCTGATCACAAGGTTCAGGACAGGGGAGCCTGCTTGTTGCACTCCATAAAATAGCTATTTATCTCAAGAATGAAATATAGTTCCCCTCCATCCCCATTTCTGCAGATACCTCTCAACATCTGAATTTAATTCCCCTGCATGTATTTGCAGCCTTGGTCTTGTGCAATAGAATTCTAGTTGAGTTCAACAGTAGAGATGTTTCTGCCCTTGAGAATACTTTTGACCATCTCTGAATGCCTCAAAGCCCCTTACCAAAGACAAAGGACTCTTCTAGGGTTTTCCTCTTTTAATAAAACCCATTCCATGAAGAGTGGCAAACTACTTTCCATTCTTCCAGGGCTGTGCTCGCCAGGACTATGGAAGTACTTCTCAGCAGCTGCCTAGAGGTGTCAACCCCTATTGAAGAGTGTGCTCGGAGGCTCATATTTAAGCTTTGGCAAAACCCAGTCAGAGCTCAACAATGTTTCCTCCAAGTCAACAGTCATAATCTGATATGCCAAGGCAGGCTCCGGACTTACAGGAGCAAAATAGAATATACTTTGGGTCCAATATAATTAGCAATAATAATTCCATCATGGAATTTCCCTGATTTTGCCCCTGATGACTTAGCCAAGTCATATCATGCAGGAAAGCATAGAATAGGTATGCATGTGATGATGTATTTTTTTTAAGTTAATTATGCAACATATGTGGTACCAAAAGAATTTTTCCACAAAGGATTTTTTTTTATTAGAGCTTAACTTTACTTTTTATCTTCCAAACTTATTATTATCAACTAGAGGCCTGGTACACAACATTCATGCACTGAGTGCGAGGGTGGAGAGGGGGATGGGGGTGTCCCTCAGCCCAGTCTGCAGCCCAGAAACCAGGGACTCAAATGCTTGGTCATTTCAGAAAAACCACCAGGTGGGCCCCACCTTCACCTGCACTTTGAGATGTGGGACTTGACGCTTCCTGGGGGTTTCCCCTACTTTGTCTAGCTCCTAGGTGGCTGAGCTGGAGCAGAACCTGCCAGCATTTCTTTGCTAACCTGCCTTTGGCTTTATCCAATGACACACTTTCCTGAATCAAACTTGCAATATTAAGTCGAACACAGGAAATAGTAATTGAGCTCTAACCGGTTTGGCTTAGTGGATAGAGCATCAGCCTGCAGACTGAAAGGTCCCAGGTTCGATTTCCATCAAGGGCATGTATCTTGGTTGCAGGCACATCCCCAGCAGGAGGTGTGCAGGAGGGAGCTGATGGATATTTCTCTCTCATCGATGTTTCTAACTCTCTATATGTCTCCCTCCCTCTGTAAAAAACTCAATAAAAAAAATTTTTTTTAAAAGAGTAAATTGACACATCTCAGTTCTTTCTCTTGAATGAAATTTGCAAAACCCCGGGCATGCGATACATTGAAGCTATGAAGTAACACTGACAGAGCATGTTGCTATATGTGTAGTATTCCCACTGTAAGCCTGGGGAATAAGCTACTATCGTGACTCCTGTTTCCATGAAGCTGGAGCTTTACTGAGGTCGGTTCCAGCACTGTCCATTCCACAGATGTGGAAAAATCACCCCCAGGATTCCCCAGAGCTTCAAAGCACACTTCATTACTGCTGGAGCGATTTGAAAGAGCTTTGTGTTTCCAGCAAGAGAAACCTGACATTGCCCTTCTACGGAGTAGTACTCCAGCTGCCCTGCCCTCATCACACATGCCAGTGCACAGACATTTTGTCAGTGGTGGTCACTTGGGGTGCGGGCTGGAGTATAATTTCCCTGCAGGTCTTGGTAAGATTTCCCAGAACCAAGCAGAGCCTGGGCCGGTCCCAGTAATTCGGCGGGCACTTCTGAGACACTTGGGATCTCTCATCAGTGATTCCTGGCAGGATCCCTGGCGATGACTCACAGAGACTAAGTCGTGGGCCAGGGAAGCCTCCCAGTGAGGGAGAGTGAGGGCTGGGTCTGGGCCCCAAGTCCTCGTTTTGAATTTAGCTGCACCTCCTCAAGGATGGGTGTGTGTCGATGTCAACAAAGCTTCAAAGAACCAGTCTTGCTGGCCTCCACGACCCAGTGTAAAATCAGTGGGGACTTTCTCCACTGGACATGAGAAACCAATTTCCCCGTGACGGGGATTTTCATGCTATTGAGACTAATGATTGCTCGCCCTTCCAAGCATCTGCTTGGCATTTTTAAAGCAGCATAGTCTCAGCTCAGATGAAAACCCAGCAAGTATGAAAATGTTTTCCTTTCTTCCTGAGCATACCTGCCAAGAGAAGAAGAAAGAAAAGAACACAGAGGGGTGACGACTCAGCAGCTGGCACGCAAGAGAAGGGATGCTTTACTGAGCATGTATTCTGTGCCAACCCCACTCCCCCTTCCCACCAGAAGCAAGGCACTCTGGTGGTGAGCTAAGTAGATCTTCTGTTACAGCTCTTCTCTCTCACTACCATTAGCGCATAAAACAACATTTCCATCTCAGCCCCAAACATTCTGACCTCGCCCACCTCTGGGAGATAGTCCCATTTAAGGAATATTTCCAATATTCTGAGATATTCCTGGTTTAAGAAAAGGCGATGTGATAAAGCAGGGTGTATATGGAGATGTATATTAAGGACCTAGGTTAGAATTTAAAATCTGGGTCTGAAAACCACATCTCTAAGCTTCATTTTATTCATATATATATATATATATATATATATGTTGTTGTTATTGTTGTTGTTGTTGTTGTTGGGCTGTTGTAAATGGGAAAATTTAGGTAAAATGTCTAGCTTAGTGGCTGGTGTACCATACACCCTAGAAAGCTTTCATTGGTATATTATGTAACATATGTTATACAACATAGAGTGTATATTTCATATATTGCATATACAAGTGGGCAAAAGTAAGTTTACAGTTGTTTATATGGAAAACCCTATATAATAAAGAGGTAATTTGTCCGTTATGGTGTCTGCATCATGACCAGTCAATGGGTTGCACACACATAGGAGCTAGGGGGAAGGGAGGGGGGCAGGGACTTCCACCCCCAGCAGAGGCACACCCAGGCCTGCCCAGAGCTAATGTCCCGCCCAGCACTGAGGTGAAGCTGCCTGCCTGTGTCCCTGACCCGGGACGTGACCCTCCCTGCCTGTGTCCCTGACCTAGGACGTGACGCTGCCTGCATGCATCCCCCCCAGTGCAGAGCTGCTTCAGTGTCTTGGTGAACTTTGCAACAGGAGGAAACCAAGAGGGGAGAGGCTGGGAGCTGTGGATTCCCAGCGCTTTAGTTATTTGAAAACAGGCCCGCTGGAATGTGAGACAGCTGTATGTTTAGCTGAGAAGTGATGGTGCTGAATCCCACCGTCGCTGGGCTCCGGTCAGTCTGAGGCCCAAGTGTCCATCATGAGAAGGAAAGAACAGAGGGAGGAGCCTGGAGGAAGGGAGGACAATCGAAGGAAATGTATCTAGACTTTCCCCAGCCCTCTCCCTCTTTCCGCTGCCCACAAAACCCCAGGCCCAGACACAGTTCTGACTTCACCTTTCAGTCCCCTGTTCTCCAACCACAGAGGAAATAAGGAAGGAGTTCATGCTGCCTCCAGAAAGTATCTATATACCTGATAGGCCAGTTGCCTCCTGCAGAGGGAGGCCAAACTGCACAGGGAGTAGGTCTAAGCCGTCTGTAGGACATCCCGTGAGGGCTCCCAAACTGTGAGGAGGGGCAGGCTGGGCTGAGGGATTCCCCCCCCATGCACAAATTTTTGTGCACCGAGCCTCTAGTAATATAATAATTAATAAATAATAATAAAAGACTAAACTTGTTTCACATACTCAGTACCATAAACCTACTTTTGCCCACTCCTGTAGTATATCTTTAGCATATGCTATATAATATGTATTATATAGTTTGTGTATATATATATATATATATATATTCATACACACACTAGTGGCCTGGTGCGTGAAATTCGTGCATGTGGGGGAGGTTGTCCCTCAACCCGGCCTGCACCCTCTCCAATCTGGGACATCCCTCTCGAAATCCAGGATTACTGGCTCCTAACTGCTCAGCTGCCTGCCTGCCAATTGCCCCTAACCACTCTGCATGCTGACCTGCTCACCCTCAACAGCCCCTCACCAGCCTGATCACCCCCAATGCTCCCCCCACCAGCCTGATCATCCACAACTGCCCTCCCCTCACGGCCCCTAACCGCCTCTACCTCAGCCCTGACACCATGGCTTTGTCCAGAAGAACGTCCAGACGCCTCCCAGTCTAATTAGCATATTACCCTTTTATTAGTATAGATATCTACATAAGTAGGTATAGCACACATCTGAAGTGTATTGTACATAATATAAGCTATTATTTTTATTCACATTAAGAGTCATTAACCTCTCAGGACAAATCTGAAATGACAGTGTTCAAGCTCAAGTTGGACTGCGAAGGTTTCCAAGTAACAAACTGAAAGCTGACCATAAACTTGCCGGGGAAGGACTGGCCAGTCAGGACCCCAGCAAGAGTCTGAAAAACCAGAGAGGAAACAGCAATTTTCTGGGGCAGCAGTTCTTGGAGAGCTACTTTCAAACAATCTACAAAAATCTCCACTTCTCTTCCAGAACTTGTAAGGGAAGTTCTATGCCTACCACCCGGGATGACCAGGAAGTGGGGGCGCTTTGCAGGAATGGACGGGGATGGCCTGGGAGGGGGGCTGTGGTGTGAGGCTGCAGGTGCCTATCCTTTGCCCAGGGCGTTCCAAAAAAGGGTGGGAGGGACGTGAAAGAGGTAGGCCAGCCTCAGTTGCCATGCATTTCCCACGCGCCTAAAGAGGTAGCAGCTATGTGCAGGGCTGGCCACGGACAGTGTAGGCGCTTGATTTGCATTGATCCGGGAAATCTTCATGGCAGCCGAAGTGAAACAGCAGGGGGAGCTTCTGCAAACTCTACTGGTCTTTCGTTCCCAAGACACAGAGGTGAAATCCACTCTTTAGACGCGGAGCCTCCCGATCTCCCTGCGGAGAGATGCCGTCCAGGGCGGCATGAACCGGCGCCCTGAAGGTGCACGGGCTCCTGGCCCCGACAGGCGCCGGCACTTCCCGGCCCGCACTCGGAGACCTCGCCGCCAACCCGCCCGCCCAGCAGCGGGATTGTGCAAGCGCGGGGCTGCCGGGGCTGCCACTGCCAGTCCACCCGCTGGGGGAGGGAGGGAGGCTGCCAGCGCACACCCTGTGAACTCCCGGCTCAGAGTACCTCCTGGGGTTATCTCCGGGGTGGAGTCCGCACGCTCCGCCCGGAGAGCCGTGCACCGGTCACCCAAGGCGCGGGCGCCCTCGTTCACCTCGCTGACTCCATCCTATTTCCAGCCTCCCCGGGCGCGCCCTCCCCCGGGTCCCACGTCCCTCCGGGCCAGGCAAGCCAGGGCCCACTCCGCCCCACACAGCGTGCTCATTGGCCACCCAGGGCCTGCCCTGTCTCCATAAATACTCGGTCCCCGGGCATGGATCGTGGAGAGAGAGGGCCGGGGAAAACCGCAGAGCCCGAGGTATCTCTGCTACCCTCCCTGACATCTCCACTTCGCGGTTCCAGAACAGGAAGTCACACTCGCAGACCCACAGGCAGACCAACATCCCTTCCCTTCGTCTTCCAAGAGGCGCCCTCCTCCAGTCTCTGTGGCCGCGCTCGGCAGGCAGTCACCTGCGTCCTGAGGCTGCAGTACAACGCAGCTAGAGCATCCTCGCCCAGGTTCTTTCTGTCCCTCTTTCGCCCCCTCCATCGCATCTGCTGGTCCTACTTGCCTTTTTGCCAGAATCGGCAGGCTCCCAAACCCAGGGGGTGCCACTTTACCAGCCTCGCCCTTCTCGGTCCCCGAGTGGTCCCTCGCACCCGGTCTCCCTGCGGCTATGCGCTCCCCCATCAGCAAGAGTCGCTCCCTGGTCGCCTTCCTACAGCAGCTGAGCAACCTCAGGCAGCCCCCCAGACCCGTGACATCCACGGCGTGCGCGCCCCCTCGGCCGCGGGAGGTGCCCCTCTGCCCGCTGATGGGACTTGGAGAGGCGCAGAACGTGGCAGCCCTTCCAGGCCCCACCAACTGGCCGCTGCTGGGAAGCCTGCTGGAGATTCTCTGGAAAGGAGGGCTCAAGAAACAGCACAACACTCTGGTAAATGCCTCATCGCTCCCCAATTCCCTCTCCCTTCCCTGGCCAGGGCTCCAAATGCTCCCGGTATGCGCCCCGAACGGACCGTGCGCTCCGGTGTCTCAGCTTCCCTGGGAGGAAGAAGGCGGGAGAAGGGAGTAGCGCGCTCGGGGCTGTCAGGGATGCGCGCTGACTTCGCGTTGTGCCCGGCCCACTGCAGGCGGAGTTCCACAAGAAGTTCGGCAAGATTTTCCGCATGAAACTGGGTTCCTTTGACTCGGTGCACTTGGGCTCGCCTTGCCTGCTGGAAGCGCTGTACCGCACAGAGAGCGCTTACCCTCAGCGGCTGGAGATCAAACCTTGGAAGGCCTATCGTGACTACCGCCAGGAGGGCTACGGGCTGCTCATCCTGTGAGTCTTCGGGGCGGGAGGAGGGCTGGATGGAGCCTTGGGGCTGGCGACTGCGCCTAAGCTTGGAAAATGGGAAGAGGTTCCCTGGAGTTGGATCCCTCTTATGCAGAGGACAGGAAAGCTGCTACCGGAAGTAGTCTTGTCCTCCTGGTACACCTGAGTGGGTTGAGAGACAGCTGTACTGCTCACCAGCTTAACACCTGTGTCCTCTCCTGCAACAGGGCAGGGCCAAAGCTTTGTGTCAGACAAATGCCCAAAGGAATTATGCAGATTGTGGCGGGATGGGATTCTGAAGTCAGCGTGCTAAGCAACGTGTTATACAAACTAAACTATCCCCTGAAGTTCTCTGAGACCCTCTCCTGGAAGCTCAAATGCCAGAAATTAACTTCCTTCACTTTTGACAGTGACCTTTGTTCTGGAGGGGAGTGGAGGTGATGGCCTACTGTACTTGAAAGGTGGGGTGAGGAGGATGTGAGGCTGCATTTTCGATAGATAAATGCTACATTGTGATGTGATTCCTTTGCCTTTTCATTGCTACCATTTAACAAGTTAGCACTTTTTTTGCCCCAAAATTTAATCTAATAGTTATATTTTTGGGATATAATTGCTGGAGTTAAAAAGTATAATGACGATCGGTGCACCACAGGCCCTATCACCCGCTGTGGGGAAGTGGGAAAGGGTCCCTGCTGGAACAGGTTCTTGCCAAAGCCTGTGGCTCTCTGGCTGTATGGTATATGTGCAGGCAATGGCAAAATCCTAAATCTGAGGTGTTATGGAAGAGTGACTTGCAGCCCAAGTCAATGGATTGAAAGAAGACAAAATCTTTCCTCAAATAGTCCTGGGTTTCAAAGTGTGTGTGTGTCTCTGGGGCAGGGCAAGGGTGGTTTCTGAGGTGCCCACTCTCATCTGCTGGGAATTGAGATGTCTGGCCTCCCAGCTCAAACCCAGTAAGGATACCTCCACAGCCCTGACCCCAAATTATCTGGATGTCACCTTTCTGGCGCTTTTGTTGGCCAGGAGGAAAGGTGCTTTCTTACCCTATCATCAAACCAGCCCCAATACTCCATCCCAGTACTAAGAGTCTCCGGGCACTTCCTGGCCTAATGCTCAGTATAGATCTGATGATACAGTTCATGCAGTAGCAGAATTGGGGTGGGGGGAGGGGATCTCTGCCTCTTCCTTCTGGTTTTTGCAACTTGCTCTAAACATATTTCTCTCCCAGGGAAGGAGAAGACTGGCAGAGGGTCCGGAGTGCCTTTCAGAAGAAACTAATGAAACCAGTGGAGATTATGAAGCTGGACAGCAAAATCAATGAGGTTTGTAGGCTGGGGCCAGCTTTTCAGGGTCTCTGGGGGAGGGAGGGGTGTGTGTGGAGCCTTAAGTCAGAGCTACAAAGTGCAGAGGGTAAAGCAGGCACTCTGGATGATTTGGGGGCTTCACATTTTCCTCATTCCTCTCCCTGTCTTCCTTCCCCAAAGCCTTTATTTCCCCTTTCTCCCCCCTTTCTTTAAAATGCCACATTAAGGGAATAGTTACAAGCACAGACTTTGTATCCTACAGTCTTGGATTTGAGCATCAGCCATTCATCCCATGTACCCTGACTATATCATTTAATTTCCCTGAGCCTATAAAATGGGAGTGGCAATTCTCACTCCATAGGTTTGCTGTGATAACTAAAAGAGAGAATGCTTATGAAGTTCCTTGGTAGTGACATTTGAGCTGGGTTTTGCAGGATGAGTAGGAGTCTACAAGCCAGAGAAGGTAGAGAAAGGAATCCTGGCAAAAAGAGTAGCCTGCTGCCCATATGGAGACCTGGTATGGAATGGAATGGAGTGTTGGGAGAACAGTGCATTCAGCATGGGCCTTTTCTGAAACGATGGTGCCCAGAAAGCAGGCCTGTGCCTTGCTGAGGTAGTTAGACATATCATTAAGCCAGCAGGGGGCAGAAGGGGAAGGGATTTAAGCACAATAATCTCTTTTTCCTGTTCATTCTGCATGTTCATTTTGAACTGAGCTTGCACCCACATCGATTGTATAGGTGAAAGATGGCAGGTTCAGAGCTTCCAGGGGCCAGGCAATTAATATACACGCATAGGGCAGGACCTGTAGGGGTTTCAGCCAACAGAACAGCGCGTGCTCTTTCTGGAAGTGACAGCTGTCCCAGTTGCAGCAAATGACTGTCTCGGGGGAATGCTGACACGGTGTCGTCAGATACTGGAATTACTTATTATGACAAGAGGTGGAAAATCAATATGTTTTCCACCTCTTGTCATAAATATTTCATGGTAACTAATTCAGAGTACATTTGAATGCATCAAGTGGGCAAACTAAACATCCTTATCTCCACGGTGGGTTGGGTAGGCATATGGGCTTTGTTTCAGGCCCAGCACAGGTGCTTCTCAGCCCTGTGTCCAAGGGCTGGTGCCTTTGCCTCTCTCTATGCCTCAGTTTTCTCCCCTGGGAAATGGGAGAAATGACAGGACTTTCTCCCTCACAAGAATGTAAGGATCAGCTAAGAAAACACACTGGTACAGCACGTGGTTCTATGGAAGCCTTGGGAAATGAGAGGCTTTAGTCATCCAAAGCCCTGATTTTGGAAACCGGCATCTAATGGCCTTATATAACTCATCCAAGGTCACAGAGCTATTTAGCGAGGGAGCTGCATCTAGAATTTGCAGATCTCCTGGCTCCAAGTTCAACATCCCTGACACAATACCAATCAGTAAAGAGATGTTTGCTTGCCCAGATATGGAAATGGCAAACCTCAGGGTAGTTATAGAATCACAGCCTTTGCGATGTTGTGCCAGCAGCGACACTTCACTGATTTCCCCTTTGTGGTCTATTCCCCATTCTGATTAGAAGAAATGTTTTCCTTTCTTTAAATTTAGATCAAAGGCTGAAACCTTAGCTTCAGGGTGGCAGCAGGAAAAGCTGAGGAAATAAGCCAGGATAAGGTTGCTAGGGTGTCAGGTGAGCTCCCCAGGAAAATATAGTTAGTGCTGCTGCAGAGTGGGTAACCATCTGGCCAGGGAATACACAAGGTAGTGAGACCTGCCTGAGGTTAGCTCCCTGCTCTAACTGTTTTGTTTTTCCTCAAAGACTAAAACCTGTTTTTATGGTTCCTTTCTTCTAAGGTCTTGGCTGATTTTATGGGTAGACTAGACGAGCTCTGTGACGAGAGAGGCCACGTTGGAGACTTGTACAGTGAGCTGAACAAATGGTCATTTGAAAGTAAGTGGTCTCCACCATCTCCATCACCTGACTTGCAAGTTATTTTGCGAATAAAATGTGGCTCTGTGAACAAGTTGACAGCTCTTTGGAATCCTGCACTATTCTGAGTAGGAAAGGCCACAACGACCTTCTGAATGCTTTCAGCACTGCAGCTCTGCTTTGCGCACTGGGCTGTTTGTGTGGGCACTCAACAAACACTTACTGAACACCTGCTATGTGTCAGGCACCGTGCTAGGGACACAGCATTGAATAAAACAGGCAACATCCTTGCTCACATGGAGCTTAGGTTCTAGTAGGGATGACAATTGACAAGTAAACACATTTCAACATATACTCTGCCGAGGGGAAAGGGGCCCAAGAAAGAACATAGGTGCCTAGATGGGGCAACTCCACTTTGGTAAGGAGACACCTAGAGAAGGGGAGGCGTACCCACAGAGGTATCTGTGGGAAGACTGTCCCAGAGAGCGGAGACAGGCAGTGGAAATGCCCTGTGGCAGAAGCATGAACATGCCTTTGAGGAACTCTGAGATGCTGGTCGATTGCAGGGAGGAGAGGAGCTGAGAAAGACCAAGTCAGGGCCTATAGGTCCCGGCAAGGACTTTTAGTTGGAGTCCCATGGGGCACCGTGGAGACTTTTAAACAGAAGGGAATGTGATCACACTCTTCAAGGATGACTCTGAGAATGAGAAGCAGAGCCCTGCCTGGATGAGCTCACTGCCCCGTAGGGTGCAGGCAGGGCAATTTCAGTAGACTAAGCAGGCTCAGGCTGTGAGCGAATCGCAGAGGGATGCAGCTGAGCTCAGTCTGGGGGTGCTCTGTGGAGTAGGTGCCATCTCAGCTAGTGGAGGAGTAGGAGTTCACCAGGTGAGAGTGAGGGAAGGAGGAATGGTCCAGGTGGAGAAATAGAGATTATGTTGAAAGAACAGGAAGGCACTTAGAACAACTGGGCCATATCCTGCAAGGGAGAGAAGGAGGAGCAGGGTGAGGCAGAGGATGGCTGGGAGCAAGGCAGCAGCCAGCCATGCAAATCCATGTAAACCAGGGACAGAGTTTGACTCTGAACCTGGGAGTACCTGGGGGTGACAGTAAGTGCTTTTAGCAGGAGGGCGGCATGGTTTGATTTGCTGCAAGGGTCACTCGGGCTACTGATGGGAGGGAGTGGGAGTGGACATGGCACCCTGAGGTGGTAGCTTTTGTCCTGACCTGTCACCTCACTTTAAAGTTATGGACCAGTCATCTGAGCTCACGAAAAAGCTCCATGCAAACAAGAAATCCACAGAAGGTGTTAAGGGAAAGAGGGGTGAAGAGAGGGGATGATTATAGAGGAGAAAATAAGCGTATGTCTTGGAACTTGCCCATTGTAAATACTCAAATTAAGGAGTATCAAATGCATTTGTTTGCAAGTCAAAGAGAATCTGACTGTGGCAGTTTAAAAATTATTGTGTAGTCTTGCGGGAAAGCCAGAGGAAGGCAGTCTGGGCCACACTCGGCAACACCGTGGCGGAGTGAAGCTTGGTCATCTTCTCACTCATCCAGCTTTACTTGTTGGCTTGATGCAAGATGATTCCTGCCCCTCCAGCCTCACCTCTGCCTTTCAGGCAAAGGGAGAAGGAAAGAGGGTACAGCTCCCACTTTTTCTAGAAAGCCAAGGAATATTTCCTATTGGTCTCACTGGCTAGACCTGGGTCATTTGGCTGCTTCGGTGGCTCCAGGAAGCAGGGGACTCAGGGAACAGGCTTGTCAGAGTCTTAGATCCATGATGACTCACTGCCTGAGGAATGACACTCTGACACCCTAAATAAGATTGGGTGTCTTAGGGAAGAAATGAGGGCAAATGAGTACCAGGTAGGCCATTCACGATGTCTGCTGTATGTGATGTCAATGATAAACTCTGGCAAAAGCAGGATGTACAGGAGAGATTCATTCATATATGGAAATGGCTACATTTGCACAGTGGTATTTTTGGCCAGGAGGTTCTGTGGGGCATGGGTCATTGGACCTGCAGATAATTTCTAGAAGGGTGATCAGATGCTCAGACCTTTCACTTCTCCTATGTTCTTAGAAATGACCTCATGTCTCTGAGAGATGGAATTGAGCCTTAGTAGCCAGGTAGTCAGAGAGTTCAAGTTGGGTAACAGTGGTCATTGTCTTATTAACAGGCATCTGTCTTGTGCTCTATGAGAAGAGATTTGGGCTCCTCCAGAAGAACGCTGGGGATGAAGCCTTGAACTTCATCATGGCCATCAAAACAGTGAGCATCTGCAGGGTCGAGAGCACCATGCTCCCAACAGATCATTCAGGCATCACAGTTTCCCCAAGAGGGGCATGCACACAGATCTTATTATAATAGTTCATTTCAGTGTGTGCATATTAGACCATTGTTTAGGCAAAATTAAAGTAGGTGGATCAATTCAAGGTCAGTTGATTAGATTACTGTTTTCAAAAGCCTGAAAATGTTCAGATTTTAAATTTTTGAATCATTTGGGTTGTGTGTGGATATAATCAATACTGTGAAACTGGCATGGGAATGGCTGAAGTCCACAATTCAAGTGAATATGTTATAGTTTATTTTTTCTTTATTTTAAATATATATTTATATTAATTTCGGAGAGGGAGAGAGAGGGAGAGAGAAACATCAATGATGAGAGAAATCATGGATTGGCTTGCCTCCTGAGCTCCTCACACTGGGGATGGAGTCCGCAACCCAGGCATGTACCCTGACTGGGAACTGGACCGTGACCTCCTGATTCATAGGTCAATGCTCAGTTATTGAGCCACACCAGTGGGACTCCTTTTTTCTAAACATGTAGGTTATAAGCACAAGTTGTTATTAAACTCCATTGAAAAATCAGTCGTCCCAAAGATGATTTTGAATATGTTACTGGGGAGCAGAGCAAAGAGGCCTGGGGATGTCCTTTGACCTCTGGCCTTTGGGGAGAACAGGGTGCCGTGTGCAGATGCTCCTAGACCAGAGTGAACATTGTCTTGGAGGGAAACAGGGATAAAAAGCACTTGTGTTCCTCGTAGATGATGAGCACATTTGGGAGGATGATGGTCACCCCGGTCGAGCTGCACAAGAGCCTCAACACCAAGGTCTGGCAGGCCCACACGCTGGCCTGGGACACGATTTTCAAATCAGGTAACAGCCACACCCAGCCGCTGTCTCCCGAGCTGCTGCCCAGAGGTCTGCAATGACCTTCTGGCCTGCCCACCTAGATCCTCCAATGGAGTTGCTCCTCCTGACTCTTACGGGCTTTGCAAACATAAGTGTGGGGATCACTCTGGTGTAGACAAATTCCAAGGAAAGGGCAGGAGGCAGCGTTGAGTTGTCTTGGGGAACTGGAAGTGGTTAAAAGCGAGAGCTTTGGAGTTGGAGATACCTGGGTTCAAGCTCCGGGTCTGTCACTGGGGTGGCGGGGTGACCCAACGTGCTGTCTCCTTCAGCAGCTATCTTACCTCTAAAACAGGCTAACAACAGCAATAGCATCAACAACAATAATAAGAGTGGTCCCCTCAATGTAATGGCTTCTAGGTCTAATATAGATCATATGAAAGCCTGGCAGAATCTCAATGAGTCAGAGCCATTTCTGCTACATTATGGAGGGAATATTTGATGCTAGGGGTTAGCCTAAGATAATATATTATATATATTTATTAAACATACTTATTTAATTCCCACCCAATAAATTTATGTTAGATCCTCCCATTAGCCCCAAGTAATAGAACTGAGGCACCAAGAAGTTAAGTAATGTTCTCAACATTACACACCCAGTGACGGCAGAACAGTGTTGGAAGCCAATCAAAAAGGCTCCCTCAGCTCAGCCTCCAGCCCCTGTACCACTAGTGTTGTCATTGTCATTACCACACCACCATCACCATTATTATTTCTCTGGTGGTGGCTCATGTCGGACTGAAGTGAAGGAGGGCACCCTAGAATGCAATTTACAAACATTAGAAAATGTTAGTATTATTGTTAACATTCATGGGCACTGCACGTGTGTGTGTGTGTGTAAGTGATAACATTGGAGGAGAGTGTTCTTCCCTCCTCTATAACCAAGATTTGGGAGCCACACCTTTTAGCCTGTCTGCCTGTATCAGTGACCATATCAGCTAGACACCTGGACCTGATTTTGAGAGTGGACCCAGCTCCCACTTGTGTCATAATGGTCTCCTCCCTGCTCTAAGCTCTTGCTGGTCAAGATGTGACCACAGATCAGCAGCAGCAGCATGATCTGGGAGCTTGTTAGAAATGCAGATATCCAGGCCCGCCTGGACCTCGGTTCTGAATCTGCACTGAAGGAAGATGCCCAGGTGACTGTCGTGCACTTTGAGAAGCCCTACTCACATGAGCATCCTTCCATCCTTGATGACTCAACAAGGCAATAGGGCTCATCTAACATCAGTGTCCCCCAAAAGCCCTTCTGGGTGTTGTAAGGATTTCATCAGAGGTTCCCTCCCATTCTTTCCCTCACCTTAATGTTCAGCTGATCTCCTCTCCCTTTTCTCTTCTCCAACAGTCAAACCTTGCATTGACCACCGGTTAGAGAAGCATGCGGAGCAACCCGGCGAAGACTTCCTCTGTGACATTTACCACCACCATCAGCTCTCAAAGAAAGAGTTGTATGCTGCGGTCACGGAGCTCCAGCTGGCTGCCGTGGAGACGGTGAGGGCGGTGGCTTTCTTTGCTAAATAGTCTAGGACACCTTTTATCATGATGAGTTTTAAATAGTCATTCAATTCACTCATTTCACAAGGATTAACTGAGCTCTAGCTGAGCAAAATTAAGAAGTCCCGCAGCAGGTGCCATGGGAGACCCAATGCATAGGCTTTCTACTCACACATTAGGAGGAAAACTCTCCTAGACTCTGTCCTAGCGATGGAACTCCAGAGCAGGGCATAGCGCTGTGAGAAGCATGCCAACTATCTCAGGAATGCAGAAGCATTAAATTCCACACCACAGCAATTGAAATTTTAGATTTTCAAAAATTGGACATACCTTAGGTGGTCGTGCATGCTACCTAACTGTGGATGTAACTTATAAAAATTTTGAAATACTCTCTGCCAGTCCAATAATTTCTTTATGTTTAACATTGGAAGCATGGTGAGTTTGGGAAACATTGAATTTAGTTTAACTGAAACAGCTCCTTTTAAATACCAAGATCCATCCCTGCTGTAGGTGGTGGACACTCCTGGTAGGTACTCAGTACAATCAGGCTCCAAACACAGATGCTGACAAGTGTTCAGGTGGGTTTAACTGGCTTTGATTCATTGTTGACCTCTTGTTGGAATCATGCATATTAATATCCCTCAAAGGCCTAACATTCCCTGCATGAAGAATCCCTGAGAAGAATCTATACAAGTTCACTTCTTTTTCTTGCTTTTCCCCTCTCCATGGTGTCTCTTATCTGAAGAAAAAAAACTAGCATTTTCTACATCAGAAGATAGAAAGGTTCTGATTTCACCTCATGACCCAGAAGGCTATCAAAAGTGAGAATCCGTTTCAACTCACTTTCCTGTGGGATCATGACTCCTTAGAGAGATTAAAACCAAACTGCACCCATTTCTTTGTTCAACTGGAACGTGAACTTCATGAGGGTGATGACATGGTTTGGTCTCCTGCTCTATTCAGAGGATGTAGAATACTTGGCATACAGTAGGTGCTCAATAAATGTTTGTTCAATAAATGAAAGAGTTCAGGAACTATTGAGTTCCTACTATGTGCCAGGCACATTCCAGATTCTTGAAATGCCACCATGAATGAGTTTTATTCATGGAATTAAAATAGCAATGGGGAATAGACAATAGACATGTAAACAAACAAACGCATGTGAGATAGGGTTATGGAGGAGGAGGGAGCCATGAGGGTGATGTAAGAGAGAGGGGGAAGGGCTCCCTCTCTGGAGCTGACAACTGGTATGTTGAGGAGCCAGTCATGGGAAGATCTGGTCGAAGAGCACTTCAAATAGAGGAAACAGCATATGTAAAGGCCCTGGGGCAGAAAGAGAGATGGAGCTGGAGAACAAGCAAATGTGCTCAGAGTTGAGATTGGAGAAGTCGATGGGCCATGTTAACCAGGAGCCTTCATATGACATTTGGATTTTATTACATCTGTGAGAGAGAGCTCTGACTACTTTAAGCAAGGAGTGTCTTGATCAAATTTATGTTTTGTAAAGTGGGCTCTGGCTGGTGGGTAGAGAGAGGACCTAGCATAGAGAGAGTGCAAGCAGGAAGCCAGCTATGAGATGGACGCCGTGATGAAGGTCAGGCCAGGACAGTTGGTGCCTGGGAGGTTCTGCAGGCCACTTCCCCTCCACTTAGCCCCCAGCTGCCCCGACAGGCAGGGCTGTCTCCAGGCTTTGGTGAAAGCTACAGTTATCTGCCTTTTGGAAACTGTTTGGTACTTGTGGTGAGAGACCCGTTGATAGGGCTCAATCTGTTTCTTTTTTAGCCCTGGCTATTTTGACAGTCTCCTTTGGCAAATCGGGGAAATCTGAAATCTATCTAATTTGGCGGCTCCGCCCTCTTCCTGTCTGTAAATTATTCTCTGGTACTAATGCCATCTGTCCACATTTGGAGGGAGCTGAGGCTGCCAGCCCTCTGACATGAAGAAGCCTGCCTGGAGGACATCTTCTTCCAAAAATAATAAATGCCATGGCTCCGAACCATCTTGTGCTTTGCTCGTTCATGTGACTGGCACATGTGCCGAGGGAAAGCGTCTCCGTGTCTACAGAGCAAGGACACGATGACCACTTGTAAGGGACTGTTTGGCTTATATTTGCTACAAAAAAAAAAGGGGGGGGCCTCCAGAACAAATGCTTGTGACTAGCAGTGGTGAATATTATGACACTAAAAGCAGCACTCGGCTATTTCCTCCAAAAGGAAATCAAGGGTGCCACTTGGAAGGCAGGAGCCTTTGTTAGACTGTGGTCAGCACCTTGAACTACTTGGCTCGGTGCTACAGTTTCTTATTTGGGTGCTGGCACCGGCCCTTTGCATGTGTCTGGAATCTCAAGAGCAGATAATACCTTTATATTTGTGTGGTAAAATTTTAGGGTGTGCCAAACACACACACATACACCCACCCCCACCCCCATACACACACCTTTCTTTTAAATTCCAGAAATAAGGTTTCTTGTGTGTTTTCACTGTAAAAAAAAAAATTAAATCTCTTCTAGCAACACTTTGGAATCTCTGTTGCTCTCTCCCCACTCAATTTTATATCAATTTTATATTAATAATTCTCTAATTAAGCTCTTTTTTTAAAGATAATTATAGATTCACATCCAGTACTAACCCCATTGGTAGCACCAGGCATGACAGTAATCATTATCACACCCTGACGTTGGCATTGAGCCAGTCCACTCGCATGGCTTTCCCTCCACTGGGTTTGTGCTCCAGCTATTTTTGTACCACAGGATATTCTAAGTGTCCTGATGTGGCACATTATTGACCGGATTCTATTTTCATTCCCTCAATACATAAACTAGCCTTCATTGATACATTGTATAAGGTGGATTTGACTTCCCATACATTGTGTTCATTTAAGGCACAACAAACAAGGGCATGCGAGAAAGTATCACTGACCTGTTTATTGTTTATTTTTGCATCGCCTTGGGTTCAGCTCAGACTGGCTGTACAGCAATTTCTTTGCAGAAACTCAAGTTTGTGTCCATTGGTTTTCTTCAGACAGCAAACAGCTTGCTGTGGATTCTCTACAATTTATCCCGTAATCCCCACGTGCAAGAAAAACTGCTGGAGGAAATTCAGAGCGTCCTGCCTGAGAATCAGGTGCCTCGGGCAGAAGATGTGAGGAATATGCCATATCTAAAGGCCTGTCTGAAAGAATCCATGAGGTAAGCGCACACGCCTGAGCCAGTGTGCATATGGGAGAGCACTGTTCCCTTAAATACACAATAAGGGGTCTCCCTACCCCCACCCCCAATACAGCTCCCACAGTTGATTCTGAAACTTTTCGCAAACTGGAAAAAAAGAACCTCAGGAGCATATTCTATTTTTATTACTCATTCCCTGAGTCATTTGGGTGAATTCTGTGACATCTTAGGAAGTCAGTGATGGGCCTTTTAGTTGGCAAGAATCATCCTCTCATGGGTGCTGTGAGCACTAATTAAGGTTCTAGGCAGGCCTGGAGGGTCTGACATGAAAGCCAGCAAGGGAACCATGTTATTATATGATAAGACATAGAGACATCTTCATTATTGAGCCTCTGGTATAAAATGTCCTCAAAGCCCTGGTCAGTATTCTCAGTGGTGAGAGCATCGGCCCACACACCAAGGAGTTGAGGGTTTATTTCCTGATCAAGGGCAAGTACCTGAGTTGCAGGTTCAATCCCTGGCTCTGTTCAGAGCTAGTGTGGGAGGCAACCAATTAATGTATCTCTCTCACATCCATGTTTCTCTCTCTCACTCCCTCCTTCCCTTCCACTCTCTAAAAATCAATGGAAAAATATCCTCAGGTGAGAAGTAACCAAAATAAATAAATCTATATTATAAAAACCCAGTGGCCTTAACGCCATAACGACCAAAGACTAACACGGTGGGCGGGGCTGAGTGATTTTGCACACTGGGCTTCTAGTAAGTAAATAAGTAAATAAATAATAAAAAATGTCCTTTGAAAATTCTTTTTACACCCTTTCTAGGAAACAAAACTGATTCCATTTTTAAATTAAAAGGAAATATCTTTAACTTTATGAAGAGTGAATAGGAGAAACCTAGAACAAACATCAAGATTTAGGGGGAAGACATTTGAAGTTTAGGCTAAAGCAGGGGAAACCACTCTGAACTGCTACTAAGCAGGCTTGTTCTGGGGGGTGGGAAGGGAAGGGTGGGTGCCAACCCAATAAAATAAGAGACAGAACCTCTTTATGAAGAACTGTGGCCAGTTCCCCTTTTGGCTTAGGAACTTAATGCAACAATTGTTTACTTACGCAGAGTGCGTTCCCATCAACACTTGAGCTGGCACTTGGTCTGTGCCTACCGTACATCTTTGATTTTGCTTTCCCAGGCTCACTCCCAGTGTGCCATTTACTACCAGGACTCTTGACAAGGCAACAGTTCTCGGTGAATATGCTTTGCCCAAAGGAGTGAGTAGAATTTGTTTATTTTGCACCTTACAGAGCTTTGAAATATGCATTTGGTTCCCCTAAAAATATTAACAGAGAAAACATTCATTTTGCAAATAAGTAAATTGTAGTGCATGATTGACATGTGTTACATCGTATAGGATTAGGAATAATGGCTATGGGGACAGACCTGGATTCAAGTGTAGACCTGAGTGAGTCATATAACCTCTGGGAGCCTCACTGTTCTCATCTGTAAAATAGGGATAATAAAATCTATTACATGGGATTGTTGTGAGAATGTGATACAGAATATTAAAGTTATTTACCTACTTAGTACCTTTCAAGTCTTCCATACATGTTGGTAATCATCATCATTATAAACTTATGGATAACTTTTATATCTATAAGGTGACCACTTTGTTAAGTTTCACTTTTCAACCACCCTCTTCTGCTTATGTTAAATGCATGTGTTTCCGTGTGTTTGTAGACAGTGTTGATGCTAAATACCCAGGTGTTGGGGTCTGACGAAGAAAATTTTGAAGACTCCAGTCAATTTAGACCCGAACGATGGCTGCAAGAGAAAAAGAAGATCAACCCTTTCGCACACCTCCCGTTTGGCGTTGGGAAGAGAATGTGTGTCGGGCGCCGGTTGGCAGAGCTTCAGCTCCACCTGGCTGTCTGCTGGGTAAGTCCTCACTGCTTCCCACATGTATTCTGTACCGCTCCACAAGGTGGGACCGAGGGCTCATTCTCCTTTCTATGCACGTGTGTTCCATCCAGATCGTCCGCAAATATGACATCGTGGCCACGGACCACGATCCCGTGGAAATGCTGCACTTAGGCATCCTGGTGCCCAGCCGGGAGCTCCCCATCGCCTTCTGCCAAAGATAAGAGGCCTCAGGTGAGCGTCTGGGATGCTGTGGGTAAGGGGGTGAGCTGAGCTCAGAAGTCAGCCAGACCCAGGCTTGAATCTCTGCTCCCTATCAATTACTTGGATGACCTTGAGTAGTTACTTAACCGTTCTGCCTCCTTTTTTAAATTTTTCATTTGTAACGTGGGGATCAAAGTAGTATTTATCCAGGTGGTTGATGTGGATAATAAATACTTAGCTCAGATTCTGGAATCAACTAAGTGTTCAATACATGCATGCTGCTGTCCCAGTTTTTGCGTGTAAATACCATGGGCAGACATGCTTTTTCTGTCAAGGGCCACTGTGCAAATGTATCAGGTTTTTCAGGCCATCAGGTCTCACTCACATCCATTCAACTCTGCCTTGTAGCTTGAAAGCAGCCTCAGGCAATTTTTCAAATAACAGAATTGTATTATGTTACAGTTCTTTGTGTGAGAGGTCCGACACAGCTCTAATCAGGCTAAAAATCAGGGTGTTGGCAGGACTGCGGTTCTTTCTGGAGGCTCTCAGGGAATAACTACCTTGCTAATTTGGGTTGGCAGAATTTGGTTTCTTGTGGTTGTAGGACTGAGGTTCCCCATTTCCTTGCTGTCAGCTGAGAGCTATCCCAAGTGTCTAGAGTCACCTGCATTTCTGGGTTCATGACCTCTTCCTCCCTCTCCACAGCTACCCAGAGTGAGCTTGTCCCTTTACAGACTCGAAACTCTCTCCCTTCTTCTGTCCTATCTCTCTGAAAGGCTGTCATTCAGTATAATCTCCTCATCTCAGCATCCATAACCTTAATCACATCTGCAAAGGCATGCAAAGTAATGTATTCATGTGAAGTAATATATTGCCATGTAAAAAAATGTACTCACAGGTTGGGGAATCAGGGCACAGGCTTTTTTGAGGGCCGTAATTCTGCCTCACAAGACTACATTCCAAAGAACTTTATTAAAAAAAGATGATAGACACTATTTGGCCACAGGGCCTTACTTTACAGACCATGGACATATTTGTGTTATGTATGGACTAGCCTGTATTAAACACAATGTTAATACTTTTTCTGTACTCACTGTTAATTACTCAAACGGGGAAAAAGCCTGAGAAATCTCTAATATTTTGTGTAAATAACAACCTTTCCGACATACAAGCTAATAGAATTCCATGTTAATATTCAAACTTCATTTCAACTATTTAACGTTTTCAACAGAATCTCCTAAAATTTTGCCTAGAACGAGTTGTATTTGCTACCTGAGTTGAAAGGCATTCACTATTAGGTGGTTATTTAAGGAAACATGTAGTCACAGGTGGGATTTCTGAATGAGGTCTAACTGAATCCTTTCCCAGGTGTCTGGTCCCATTGATGCAAAGTATTCAATGCTGAGCATCTCAACAATACTGAATCAAGTAAAATAATGAAGGAATTCTAGCTGAATTTTGAAACTCAGAAGTTTTAGCAAAGACAGTCTGCATGTTGATGGTGACGAACCACACTTTTGGCAAGAGACCAAGACAATTTCTGGTTTAAGCATTTATTTTTTGCAGATAATTCCTCACTTAATGCCACTTCTTCGATATACCATTGGGATATACTTTATTTAAATCTTTAAAAAACACAGATTTTTATTTATTAATTTATTTAATAAAAAAACCTGGAGCAACAATTGTTATTCTCCCACAGGGATGGTGCTGTGGCTCCCGCAAAACCTGGAGCAACAATTGTTATTCTCCCACAGGGATGGTGCTGTGGCTCCCGCAAGACTCAGCAATGGACTTCACAGACCGGAGCATGAGACAACACACGGGACCCTTAGACGCCATGTTTATTTCTTTTGTGTGGCTATCCATGATAGCAGTGAAAATAGCTGACTCAGGGGAGCTGAGTGAATGTTATAATACTGTCATTGCACAGAGTACACTGCTGGCGTACACTTGACCAATGTCAGCATCATCCTGCCTTAAATTGCCCAGGATCTTGCTTCCTCCTGCATTTACCATGTCAATTAATTGGGTACAAGTCAAATGTTTCTGTCCCTGCCCACCAACTCTCCATTTGAATCTTTACTGCTCCCGAATAAGTTTAAAGAATCACAATAAAACACCTACCATAGCTCCACTGTCTGGGCTCGGGGTAATATTGACCATCCATTTACTGTAACTCTGTTTAATGTATTATTTGAAAAAAAACAACAACATTTGCTTACTAATATCAGCAAAGCCAAATGTTGGCTAAAGTCATTAGGTCCCTGGGCCACTGAATTTTAAAGTAGGAACATCACTGGGAAATGAGAGGACACCTCTGTTTTAAGAAGTGCTTTAATGAAGTCAGGATCTCCTCTCTAAGAAGAACTTAATGGCTTACTTTGGCATCATTAAATTCTTTATTTAGTGCATGTATCTTCTCTATGGCATTAAGGAGCTGGAGCAACAGTTTTAAATTGTATGTGGATGTGTGTGTTTTAATAGAAATCTGTTTATGTCATTTTTTAAAATGTATGGTATCTCACTTATGATCTGTGGTTTGGGGCAATATTATTATTGTTCAGCCCCAGTTCAAAAACATTTAATGACTTCCCATGCATTAATTTACCCATCTATAGAATGGGACAGTAGCAAAGTGTACATACATTATTGATTAACTATATGGGTCAGTGCAAAAGTAGGTTTACAGTAGCTCAAATAATCTATACTAATAAAAGGGTAATATGCTAATTAGACCAGATATCTTCTGGATGTCCTTCCAGACAAAGCTACTGTGGCGGGGGCCAAGGTAGAGGTCATTAGGGGTGATCAAGCCAGCAGGGGAGAGTAGTTGGGGGAGATCAGGCCAGCAGTGGAGCAGTTAAGGGCAATCAGGCAGGCAGACAGGTGAGCAGTTAGGAGCCAGCAGTCCCAGATTACAAGAGGAATGTCCAACTGCTGGTTTAGGCCCAGCAATCAGACATCCCCAAGGGGTCCTGGATTGGAGAGGATACAGGCTGGGCTGAGGGACCCCTCCCCCCACTTCCCATGCATGAATTTTGTGCACCAGTCCTCTAGTTAATAAATAATAATATAAGAATAAACTCTTTTGCATACTCACAACTATAAACCTACTTTTGTCCACCCTGTGTAACCCATCTTCTGTGACTTGAACTCCTTGGGACATTATGATTTCATAAATGGAAAATGCATAGACATTTCTGCAATAAAAAAATGTTCTTAAAACTTGTTTACATATGCATAATTTACACATATTTTTACTACCACTTTTTCCAAAGGTATACTATATATTTCTGTATATTTGATAATGATTTTCCTTTTTAGATTATATTTTTAGAATGTCTCAGAAGTATACATTTATATCTTTATATTTGAATAAATATATACATATTGCTAAAGTAAGAAGCTTTCTTCCTACTGTGAAATTATTTTTAGAATTTTAAATCCATATATTGTCAGATTTCATCTGTGTATCTTTTTAGAATTCTCCGAAAGTAAGAATAAAGATTTTTAAATTTGATAGATGTTTCCTCTTCATTGAACTTGTTACAAATAAATTTTAATATTCAAACGTTGTCTTACTAGAAAAATTCTATGTGGCCATTTTATGAGCTGTGTATACAAAATCTACCTTTACGAAAATCTAGACTTCCATAACAAAATGATCATTTGAATGTCAAAATAATTTCCCTTTTTTGCCGCTTAAATATTTTTCCAGTCTGTTGCTTCTTTCCCCATCACCTGGACACAGCAGAAACTCCCAGCTGATCTCTCTCTTGCCTTCCTCCAGTCTGCTCCTCATCCACCTGCCATGTTGGTCTTTTCAAAACCCAAACCTCATCGTATCTCATTCCTGCTTCTGTGGCTTCCCAGTGCCTTATGAAAGCCAGTTCCTTCAGCTGGGCTTGGGTATCCTGTGAAGGAAGGCCCCCTGACCCACCGGCCCCATACCACTCACCCTGGATGCCCTGGACTCTGGCCACACTGGCTCCTGCCAGCTTCTTCTATCCTTAAAGGCTATCTTCCCCTGAGTGTTGGCACCTACTGTGTCCTTCATCCTGGCATCTTCCTCCATCTATTTTCTTTCTCCCTCTCTGCACCTCAGAGCTCCCCTCGAGCTTCCTGCAGGAAGCCTTCCTTGATGACCAAGATCTGCACAAGATGATCTGAGACCAGGGTTCATTAGAGAAGTGATTTCTGGGGACATCTGTGAGGGACAAGAAAGGAGGGTACCATTTGGCGTGGGGTGGGGGTGAGCGGAAGCAGCCTGAGCCTGATCCTGGGAGCTCAGAGTGTTGCTTACAGCAACAGCCCTGTTTGCTCTCCTGGTGGCAAGGCACTTGGGCTGCACCACGGTGATGTAAACACTCAGCCTGTCCATGGCAAAATAGCCACAGCAGGTCTGTGAAGAGGGCTCAACAGGTGTCAGCGAATAGGAGCGAAGCATTGGAAGCTAATGGGGTTGCAACAGCTGTGTCAGCTACCCCTTGCTTCCCTGAGCACATGGCCTAGAGTGGACAGAGTTGTATTCATGATCATAATAACTAATATTTACTAGTATTGACTGCTCTGCACCCGACGTCCTTGTGAGCACCTCATACACATGAATGCACGAGTCCTCACACCCCACCATACAGTTGGGATTATAAATCCCCCATTTCACACCTGAGGAAGTGAAGATGGTGGTGGTTCCAGAGCCTGTGCCTTGCCTCCTACAGTACATCCCTCTTCTTCCTAACTCCCCACAATGTCGTGTTGACATGATGTGTGTGATATGTGACTGATACCACCTACACATACATCTCACACACACACACACACACACACACACACACACAAATGTAGGTGTGATGAGGACAAGTGCTTGTTTGCCACTGTACCCATGATACCTGGCTTGGAGCTTATAATAGGCTCTCAGCAAATGTTTTTCTCCACCTAGTTGCCCTTCTTGGTAACATTTGCAACAGCCCTTTGCACGGCTGTTCCCTCCCACTGCTTAGCATCCCTCAAGGACTTCCCAATGCCTAATCCAGCACCAACAAGAGCAGGACACACTTCCTCAGAAGGCCGAGGAGAACATGCAGATGCCTCCCGGGGACTGAAGGCTGTAAATGAAATATGGTGACAGAACATTAATATACACCATTATAAAATCATGACATTTAACATCGAAATAGGTATGATCTATATGATTTAATATAGATATTAAATATAAGTAAATGTAAAATATAATGCACAATAAAACATATCTGATAAATGTAACTTTTTTCTCTGAATTCTTCCATGAGTCAGACCTACTTTCAAATACCTTAGCTCACTTGCCTCACACAATTGTGATGTTTCATTTTAGGCATAGACTTGGCTAAACTCTGGTGCTAGTTTTGACCCTTCCCTGAACCTTGGCCCAATATTTCTCACACGACCTTGCCAGAGGCCTGGGAACTTTCCCATTCCTCACAGGCTCAGAGAAATCAATATCTCGCTCAGGGAAACACAGTAAGCAGAAATCCTAGATGCAAACCCCGATCCCTGACTCTGCAGCCCATGGTCATTCCCCTACACCTGTGGCCAGTCTATTAGTCTGTCAGCAAGTGTTTAGCTTAAGCCTGTTGTTCAAATCAAGGCTGGCTAAAAGCCAAGGCTCCATTTATGATTCAACCTAATCTCCTGGGTTGGACATTGATCGAAATGACTTAGTCACTTTTGCTGCTCATAACTGTTCTGTCCTGCAAACCTCCCTTTATCAGAAAAAAAAAATTGCAGAACTCTTCATCATCAGGATGCTTTGCACCTGGGCCTCCCAAGCAGCAGCAACTTCCAGGACTGAACAAAGCTTCAGAATTAATGAAAGGATTTGCACAGTGAATGCTTTTCCCTCCCAGATTCATGCTTTAGTGAAAGTTGAGTGTGAGGTACTTTCTACACATGCTGAGCAGCAAGATGAGAAAGAAAGAGGTCTCAAAGTCAACATTAATATTGAGTCCAGAGTTGACGGCAAGTGGCTGAATGATAAATGCTTTGTAATTGCTTTTCATGTCATTGGTTTCCTTTTTGATAAGTTGTTTTCCTCTTTCAGTTCATTTATTGTTAACTAGAGGGCCAGCAGGTGTCCTCTGGTACTTGCCAACACCTGTTGATTGGTGACGGCTGCCTGAAACTCAATATTGAGAAAGATTCTGAAGTTGAGTCCAGACACACAGGAAAAGAATTCTAATTTTCCGCAGTGTCTGACAATAGCCTGTGTTATGTATTTGCCCATCTATACACAGTATCTTCTGAGTGCCAAACTTGATAGTATGTAATGAGAATAGTTTACACTTATTGAGCACTAACTGTGTGTTTGGCATTGTATTAAGTATATTATATTGATTTTTTTTCAGTGTTTTTATTAAGGGTTCATAAGCTCCCCCCCAACAATATACGTGCAAGATGAATTCTGCAAACAATTTTCATTACTGATAATGTGTGTGTTTACAATTAGCTTCGGATAATACTAGTTCTTTTTTTAATTTCTAGTGATATTAAACTTGCTTCTTAAATAAGTTGATTTATATTTTAAAGGGGAAATTATGGTAAGTGAATGATATTTTAGGAGGCATACAAAGTAGGCAACAATCATGAACATAGCACAAGAATGGCTGGAAATTTAGAACTGCTGGAATTTGATAATCCTGTGATGATGGTGTGAGTAGACTGCATTTACAGTTGAGGAAACAGGCTTGGATATTAAAAAGATGATCAGAATTCATGGCCCTAGCATATAATATGGCCAGTATTTGAACCCAGGAAGTCTGTCTGTGGAGATCAAACACTCAATTGCCCCCATGTCCCCTACTGTCTGGTAGTCACATCTGGGTATAACTCCCACCCCTTGAATATGGGCAAGTCCAGTCATTTGCTATTACTCAATAAAATATGTAAAGGTAATGGGATGTCACTCACCTGATTGTGTTACGGAAGATGCAACATCTGCCCTCCTAAGAGACTCTCTCCTTTGCTGGTTTTAATGAGTAGGCAGCTATGTTGGAGAGCAGAGAATGGAGGAGTCTCCTATTAAAAAAGAAAGAAACCTACTAAGTCTTGGATTAACCATCAGAACCAGCAACATGCACCAATTATCCAATATTTATTAAATCCTTCTCTATTAAAGTCCATACTAAGGATAAAAGAATTCTGTTCTCATATTATAAGAGTTGATTTTTTTTGAAATTTATCTTTATTGTTGAAAATATTACAGAGTCCTCTTTGTTTTTTTTTTTCCCATTGAGGCCCCCCACCCCCCCCCCTCCCCCCCCCGGCGGTGAAAACACTATTTTCTGTGTGCATGGATTATGCATATATGCATGTAAATTCCCTGGTTAATCACTCCCCACCCACCCACCGCCACCTTGCCTCTGTAATTCATCAGTCTGTTCCATCTTTCTATGTCTCTGGATCTATTTTATCAGTTACAAGAGTTGATTTTTATTCCCACCTTGACATTCTCTGTTCCTCACAGTATACTTCACTAGGGGGACAAGCTTGGATTTATTAGTTATTTTTTAACATCTAAATTGTAGAAATTTATCTGAGGTCACTGTTCTCAAATACTTTCACAATTTTTAATTCCAGGTACATTTTAACTGTAGAAAAATCCCACAAATGAGTTTTCTTACTTCTCATTAAAAATAAATTAATGAAAGCAAGAAAGAAAATGTGAAAGTGAGTAAGCAGAGAGGCACCAATATTTTGAGACATCAATGAAGTGGATTCTATTTTTCATTGAGTAACAGAAGCAGATTATTAATTAAAATGAGTGATGAGAACCATAAAGTATTAAAGATAAACTCACAATTGCCTTCTAGAAATACAGTTGACTAGATCATAACTACAGAGATAGCAGAAAAGAACAAAGATGTTGCCATCATGTTCTCAATGAGATTCCCAAGACTAATTCTATATTTTTTGTTTTTCCTCTAGTTTCCGGAGAAAAGTGCTGAGTCCGACTTTGGACAAGCATTAAGCCAACCTGACAAATATTCTCAAGGTTCACTAGCAAGTGACCTGAAAAAAATTCATATTAAAGCTTTAAAAGTCTACAAGTGCCGGAAGAGCTTAAAATAGTTAACTCATCAACCATCCCAGAATGAATATAGGATAAACTTGTGTAGCATGGTTTTTGCTGGAACCAGAAAAAGAAAAGGAAAAAAAAGTAGGAAACAACTTCATTTGAGGAAAGGACAACTCAACTGTATGGGTCAATAATATTGAACTTCTTAGTTCCTGAATGGCCATGGTAGCTATTCATGTTCTGCCAGATCTGGGGAAATCACTTTTTATCCCTAAATTTCTAAATAACTTTGATCAAGAAATCTGGGAAGTTTGAAAATTACACTAGGCTTCTCAAATGAACTGGGTAACTTGCCTTCTTTTCCTATTTAAAAAAAAAATGGGTTATCAGTACCTTAAAAGGGAGCTGTAAAAAACACCCACACAATTATATAGGTGTAGATAGTAATTTGCAGGGTCCAATATAAAATGAAAATGAGGAGCTCCTTGTTAATTTTTTCTTAAATTTCAAGAGTGTGGCACAAAGAATTTCAAGATAGTAGCGTAGCACAAGGGCCCTTCTAAGCGTGGTCCCCATGCCACTGCCCCAGCCATATCCCACACCCCTGGAGCCAGCCCTGACATGTCAATTCCTTTAATGGGTACTGGTTTATTTTCTTTTTCTTCTTGGGTCAGTTTTTAGTAATTTATACTTTTCTAGAAAACTGTCAATCTCATTTAAATTTATAAACTTTTTGACCCATAGTTGTTCAGTGAATTCTCTTTTGATTTTTAAACTATCTACTATAATTGAGGATTTAAAATTCTTATCATTATTTATTCATTTGTTCTCTGTATCTCAACCAAAACCTTTAAAAAAACCCAAATATTTGGTTTTTCTTTTTCCATTTCATTAATTGATGCTTTCATTTCTATTATTTCTTTACTTGTTCTTTCTCTTCTTTGCTTTCCCCCCTGACTTCTATAGCCTTAGAAATTAAAAATAGGGATTGGAATTTCTCCCTTCAAAAATCACTAAAGAAATATATTTTTAGTTCCAAAATTTAAGGTACAAGTCATATGAATTAGAGTGGCACAGGAGCCTGATAAAAGAGAGAAGATATGTTAGAAAGCAATATGTCGATTTTAGCTTCAACTGCTCATATCTATCCCTGTCCTCACGAAAGTGATGCAGGTTCTACTATTGCTGCTCCCTTTCAGGGGATAAATGTCACTCATTTCACATTGCTCTCACCTATGAATACCACTTTGGAGCAACATTTTCCCTATAAGTAAAATAAAATAAAATTTAAAAATTAACCTTTAAACTATGTTTGATGAGAATTATTTAGTTCACAGCCATGGGTGATGACTTCAAAAAATATTATTTACAAAAACAAATGTTTAGTCTGGGGATGGTAGGAGGCCAGTTTTATTTTTTAAATATTATATTTAAACAAAATAAAGCCTCACTCTTCTTAATGTCATTCCAGCTCCAGTGAGTGACAAAGGCTGGATAGAAGGCACTGAAGGATTAACACGGGAAATCACCAAGTAACATCTGCCCAATCTGCCTTGCAAATTATTACTTTCTAAGTTTAAGTACAACAAAATATCACAAGTTCATGTATCGTGGGCTTTGGGATTGATTCCCAAATCTTTGAAAGGCCAAGATGTAGATAGAAAAGTAGTGTTATTTGATTTGAAAAAATGCCTTTCCTATGGAATATACCATTTATTTATTTAAGAGCACTTACCCCCAGCTAGTCATTGTAGTTTGTCTCTTATAATTCCCATAGCAACTTTACCACTGATTTTAAAAACTTAGAAATGTTATTTGGCTAGAAAGTGGCAGCTCTAGCTTCAAAACTAAGCCTACCTTGGGCTGAAGTTTCCAACTACTACCCAATCAAATGGTTTGTAAGATGCCTCATTAGCGAAATCTTCATTTCTTCACAAAATGAAACAGAAATATCCTTAACCATCTTCTTTTCCTCCTTGGAATACAGTAGGTTAACATGAAATCAGTGGGTATAGAAATACTGTTAAGGTGCTTAGATTAGTTTCCTATTGTTGCATAAGAAATTGCCAAAAATGTGGCTTTTAAAAGAATTTATGTCAAACAGTTTTCATAGGGCAGGAATGGTTCCATGAGGCTGAAATCCAGGTGTGTTGGCCAAAGTTCCAGTCATCCAAAACTCCAACAGAGGCTGGGGAACCCCATCCCAATATGGCTCCTTCGTGGGGCAGGCAAGTTAGGGCTATTGATAGGGAAGCTTTGATCCTCATTACATGGACATCTCTCCATGTGCTACTCTTGAGTGTACTCACAACACAGTTGACCTCCCCCGGTGAGAGCAACCCATGGAAGAGCAAGGCAGAAGCCACATTTCCTTTCAGGATGTAAGTTTGCAAGTAACACATTCATTTCTGCAATGTCTTATTGGTTATGCAGGTCTGCTCTGCTCAGGTTAGAAGAAATCTATCCAAGGGCTTGAGTACCAGAAGATGAGAATCACTGGGAGACATCCTGGAGACTGCTACTGCTCTACTCTACAATGTAGAGTCTATATAGAGAAGCTAATAATAATAATAGCTATCATTTATAAAGTGCTTACTATGTGCCCCAGACACATGTTTCATTTTAAATGCATAGCAACAGCAACCATCACTATTGTTGTCAAACCCAGGATACAAATGAGTAAACAGATTGCATAAATTCAGAATCTGTGTGAAGTCATCTGACTGATAACGGAGAGTCTAGATGTGGATCTAGGATTTGATAGTAAAGCCTAAAGTCATAAAAACTATATTTTATCACTTCATTTTATATTAATTCTTTGTTAATTCTCACCCAAGGATAATTTTCCATTGATTTTTTAGAGAGAGTGGAAGGTAGGGGATATACAGAGAAAGAGAAACATCAATGTGAGAGAAACACATCAATTGGTTGCTTCTCACAAGCACCCCAACCAAAGCTGGGGAATCAAGCCTGCAATCTTGGTACACACAATTTTAAAAATGCTCCCACTGTCATTTGTAACCTTTCCAAGCTATATAGGAATAAGTTATTAATTGTTGGAGATTAACATCTGCACTATGGATAAGCAAAGGAACAAAGAGTTGGCTCTTCAGGCCAGATTAGGCTGAGCAAATTATGAATGCCAGGAGCAATTGAGTTCATTGTAATGAAAGGCAGAGTTTCCAGAATGCATTCCATTTACCCAGCTCAGAAGGAATTTTATCTGTCATTGAAGCAAAGTTTAGGGAATGTTTAAATTTCCATGCCAGTGTTGAAACTACTTTGGGAATCTATGCATTACTAATGTACTTACCTTACAATGCAAACAGTTCCCATGGGTCTTGTAACAGCACTGAGAAAGTTGAGAAAAATGACTTGGATCTTGATGTTATTGCTCAAACCATGTTGTTGGTAATTCAGTTCTAGACAGTGGTTTTGGGAAACATGTTTGCCTCAACAAGTTAATACATTTTAAACTATAATTAGTAATTAGGCAGCTGATTAACTAGGTACAAATGTTATGGAGGGAAAATCAGGATTTTACCCTCTGCCTATCATTAATACTAATCATTTGACTATATCAGAAGAAATCCCTCAGATTTCTAGCAATTTCTGGAAGTTGTAGAAAGTTAAGCCATTAACCAGAATAGTAAGGGCTTCGTGCTCAGTCTAGCTGTTGATTTAAATCTTGAACTCCATGAGAATTGGGGTTCAGGCAATCTTATACTCAGCTACTTTGCCAGAACCTAACCTAGTACCTGGTACTTAGAAAATGTTCAAAACCATTAATTTTTATATAAAATAAATAAAGGAATGATCTTGAAAACTTTGTTACCTTCATTTCCTAGAAGACTCATAAGAAATGCAATTCTGGTATGGATTGGAAATCCTGATTCTTATCCTCCACCCTGTTCCAAATAATCTTTTAACACCTTTTGATATAAATGTCTGAATCATCAGTTCATTCTTCGAACTTGAGAGCTGATTAGATTTTGTATTGGGGTTGGACTTAGATGCTGCTGTCGACCTGGCCCAAAGCTTGACTCACAGCTCATCTGAAAATGGTGAACCAAATTTTATCATGCAGAGGGGAATATTTTATGATAGGTCTGAGCTTCCGGCATTACCAGGGTTTGTCAAGATCACCAGGTTCACAGTCCCTCTAATCTGATTGCACACTTGATTTCCCCCAAACATTATCTATCACCAAATTTTATGAAGCACTTCAAGGAGTAGCTGCAGTCCATAGTCATAAAAGATAAAGTAAGAGCAAGAGCAGTAGTTGATAACATGTACTAAGGATGTGTATGCCAATCATTATGGCTAAGTTTGTTACCAACATTATCTCACTTAGATCTTCATATCATTGTGAACTGTGATGTAGCATTACCTGCATTTTTCAAATGGGAAGACAGAAACTGAAAGAGGTTAAGAAATATGCCACATGTCACTGAGCCAGTACATGGTGAACCTGGTCTTTGAACCCAATATTCCTTTTGGCTGCAGAGCAAAGGGCTCCCTACCACTATGATTGATGTCTTTGGATGAGTATTTGAAAGGAAAAAACACATTCCGTAAGTCTGAGTTCATATGGTGATTTCTTCCTCTTACTCTGTGAGCAGTGATGACCTATGTGAGCAGTAGGTATGCTAAAACAATGGTGTGTGATTTCCAAGCTAGATCATAAAAGACTTTGCACTCTCTGGGATCACTCTCTCAGGGAAAGCAAACCATCGTGTAATGAGAATGTTCAAGAAGTTCTATGGAGAGGTCCATGTGACAAGGTACTAGTCCTCCAGCCAACAACCAGGGCTGCTATCCATGTGTGTGAGTGAGTCAGCCTGGAAGCAAATTCCCCAACCCAGGTCAAGCCTTCAGGTAACTGTAGTGCTGGCTAACATCTTCATTGCAATCTCACCAGAAACCCTTGGCCAGACCTGCCCAACTTCACCATCTTTAGGTCTGCTCTGCAAATATTGTGTGAGATTAAATGCTTCCTGTTTTAAGCCACCACATTTTTGTGTCATTTGTTACACAGGAGTAGGTAACTAACACAAAAGAAAAGGGTGTTTCTAAGGGAGCAGTTATAATGATGAAGCAGGGAACCTAAGATGGATGAGGATGGAAGTGAAGAAATGTAAGGTGTGCAAAAACAGTTGGATGGATATAATTAAATAAAATGACAAGTCTTTACTAGGGTCTACATTACCTGGCCCCGAATACTCTCGTGTCTCCTTTCTCACTAAGCATAGCCACACACTTATTCCTTTGGGGCTATTGTTTTTGTTGCTTCAATAAACCAAGCTCAGTGCTGCCTGAGGACTTTCAATTTCAACCCCCTTACCAGGGTCATTACATTGCTGGCTTCTTTTCATTCTTTAGGTCTCAGCATAAAAATCACTTCTTCAGAGAGAAATCTCATCTAATGGTACCACCCCCCTAAGCTACTCTAGCCGCTGTTCTTCATATTTCTTAGCACTATCTAAAATTATTTTGTTTATTTATTTATCTCCCCAACAAAACTATCGGAGAACAGGTATCTTACCTTTCTTGCTCACTGCTATGTTTTCTCAGCATCTTAAACCAGCATTTTCATCCTTTTCACCTCATAGCACATACCAACTAATTACTAAAATTCTGTGGCACACCAAACAATATATTTTTTGCTATTCTGGCCAAAAAAAAAGTATAATTTTGATTCATTCACACCAGATGGTAACTGTCGTGTTGACTGTTGTGATTTTTTAGTTGACAATCTAAGGAAAAAGAGGTCAATGCCCCTAACTCAGGTAAGGCATGTTCTAAACATTCTTGTGTCCCACCAGTTGAAAATCGCTGCTTTAAACAATAACTCAGCCATAGTGGATCATCATAAAAACTATGAATTAATGGATGAATACAGAGAAATAAAGACATGGAATAGCTTGAATCCTGCCTGAGACAAACAGTACAAAGTACCGAGGACAAGGAAACACCAGTTGGATAGTAACTACACCTTTAGCCTCAGAGAATTCCAAACAGCCAGCCATTCATGACTCAAGTTCAAGAAGGAAGCTAAATACAAGGAAACCAGATCTTGACTTCTGAATGGAAATGGCACATTGGCCACATTAATACGGGTTCAGATGTGTCGGGAAGAGGTGGGGAGGTCTGTCATACTTGACTGACCTTCCATCCCTACACCGTATCTAATCCCACCAGTAATTCCTTGTGACTTCTTCGAATATGGCCACGTGGTGAAGTCAGTGTTGTAGGGAGCCAGTACTCCAATTTCCTAGAACACATTGCAGCTTCAAAGAAAATTCGGCCCAAACATGAGCGATCTTGCACTCATTCCCAACCACACATTGTTGCACATTCCCCCCTAATTGGACACTCTGAACCTGATGGCAGCCAAAGCCACAGCAACCTCACCCCAATTATGAATTTACAGGCTTTTGGCACATCACATGTGGGCATTTTTAATAATTAAGTACAAACCCAGGAATAGTTTGAATTTTATGCCTGAGACAAACAGTACAAAGTAGTTCAATGTCTACAGTTGGGCAACTTTCTACTTCAAAGTCTGTGAACCCCAATTCCATGTCTGTTTGGATCACTATCCCCTCAAAGGGGATCTTGATGAATTGTAGGACCATTACATATTCATTTGTTGTCTCAACCTGGATAATAAATTTTTGTGTTGAAAAGGAAACAGCTTTCCCTATTTCTGATGAAAACATATATTATGTTTTGAAACAATTATTATAGCAATAGTAAACTCATCTTTGTATTTGGGGAGTGGGGTGATTAATGACCAATATTTCTTTTTGTTGTTGTTGTTGTTGTATTTTCTTTTTTTCTTTATTGTTCTCATCACCCCATTGTTTCCCCATCCCCCGCTCATGCCCTTCACCCCCCTGTGTCTGTGTCCGTTGGTTGGACTTATATGCATGCATACAAGTCCTTAATGAAAGATGGATTCATATGGCACCTTTACTAGCCCACAGGCATTTTGTAGAGCAATTAGAAGTTTCATCTCACCCAGGCTGATCACAGCTTTGGGATAGGTCTCAAGACTCATTTTAGTGATATGGAAACTATAAACAAGAAACACACACACAAAATGATGGTTAAAGGACACCCAGCCATGTGCCTCAGTTCATTGGAGTATCATTCTGTACATCCTGTTCTCTCTCTCTCTCTTCCTTCCTCTCTAAAATCAATAAACATATCCTCGAGTGAGGATTTTTAAAAATCATGGTTAAAAGAAAATAATACAACAATAATCATATTCTGAGAGATTTTCAATGTTTATGGTATTTTTCTTCTCCTTTTTTTTCTTGCATGTTGGTTATTTTTTTTCCCCTCTTACCACCATATGTAAGTAGCACTCACCTATCTAAAAGAACTCCACCAGCCCTGACTGATTTGGCTTAGTGGACAGAGCATCTGCCTATGGACTGAAGGTTCCCTGTACCCTGGTTGTGTGGCACATCCCTAGTTGGGGATGTGCAGGAGGCAGCTGATCAATGTTTCTCTCTCATCAATGTTTCTAACTCTCTATCCCTCTCCCTTTCTCTCTGTAAAAAATCAATAAAATATGTTTAAATTTAAAAAAAGAGAACTTCACCAAAACCTTGGCTCCTTTTGATAAGGAAGACCAGCTCTCCTCGTCAGGTGACAGTCCTGAGCAATCTTCCCAGCCTCTGAATTGCAGCCGTCCTGCACATCCCCCCTTTCACAGGGAAAAGGTACTTAAAAGAGTGTCCTGGTTTCAGTGGGGGGTTAGGACCTTCATTTGGCTGAGAAAGGTCCAAGAATAGGAAAACTGCTGCGCAGAAGAGGAAGAATAGGAGAGAAGATAAAGAGTAGAAAAATAGAAGAAGGGGAAATGAAGAGCAGAAGAAACTGGTCTTAGAACAAGAGTTATCAGTTACTGAGCGGGAGGGGCCCGGGAGAAGCAAAATGAACCAAAGACATCCATGTGCCGAATGGCGGGGCTCCATTGCCTGTGAAGACGCGTGGCTAGGGCTGGGGTAAAGATTTGAGAAAGGATACGCCAGTGGATGACTTCTCAGACTCTCTCACCCTAGTGCATCTGGTTGCCTCCCTACCAGACCCACCTCTGCCTCCTCTATTCCCAAGAGGCTGGGCTCCATGGACTTCCCTGTTCTTTTGTCTTAGGGCACAGCCAGCAGGAGGCAGGTGTCCGCAGGGTCTCAGAGATGAGACTGGGAAATGAGAGAGTATTGCTTTTATCCCCACCATGGCCACGGGTCTGCCACTGGCTTTATCTCCTTCCTTCACGGCCTCAGCTCTTACTGGGCACCTGCAAGAAATATTTCCTCTTTTGCCCCATCAGGCTACAACTCTAGTCCTCAGCACAGGTAGTGTTTCAAAAAGATATCTCAAGTGAATAAAAGAAACAAATGCTTATTTCCAATAACCAGGGAACATACATCCTACCATGTACTCCCAAAATGAACTCATTTCCTCATGGAAAAATAAGAACGAATGCCCTTTTCCTCAGAGGCAGAAAAATGAAATCATGATTACACACTAGCACCACACTAGCCAGCTCTTTCTTTCCTTTTTATTTTTTTAAGTAAAAGCAAAGCACTGAATCAGACAAAAGAACTTTAAGTCCTAATACTATTTCTAGAAATGATTTCTAAGAAGAAAAAAATGATTTTTTATGAGAAAAAGAAAACACTTTAAAATAAAGCAAAGGAATGGACTAGGACCTCAAACCTAAAGGTACCCACTAGAGGCACCTCTCCGTCAAGCTTCCGTGGAACCCTAGTCCGTTCTCCAAACCACATGCACAGGCCAACGTATGAGATCACTGCCCAAGCCAAGAGAGAAGCAACCTAGACAAGGAAACCAAAAGACTGGATTCCTCTGCTGAGCATTTTATCGCCAAAAGACATAAACCAAGGGTCTTCAGGCACATTGGCAAGATATTTCTTCCCACACACTTTGGAAGGTTACAAAGCCTTGAGTGAAATTATGGCCCAGAAATCACCATCTCCCACAGGGCTATGGTAATTACTAGATAAACTCATCAGAAGTTCTGTGTACCACAAATAATAAAAAATCCCAAATAAGAAAAACATGTCCTACTGTGGATGGGACAGATTCCTCCTGATGAGTGCTTTATCACAGGATATATTACCTACTTTCCTATCAGCTTCAGCCTCCACTAATGCTGGATTTAAACATCACAGATTCAGGAAGAGTTTATTAGCCCCTGCTGGTAATTTTGAGGAAAACTAATAATAATTGCCAATTAAAAATAACCAATCAACTGACAATAAGTGGTAGAAAAAATACAGGGGAAATTTGAAGGGAAGTAAGGTAACTACTTTGGGTACCAACTTTGTAAAGATGACATACCCATCTCAGGATTGAAGACTTTAATGTGTCAAATGGAATAAGCATCTGAAGGCTTGAAAGGATTCTGATTTGACAACAATATTATTTCTCTTGAAGGAGAAGCATCTTTGTGTCCTGCTTCCCAGAGCCAGTTATGTGCTTGAGATTGTAGGTAATGTCATGATGCCTCGCGCTGTTTCTTAAACAGGTTGGGATAATGACAGAGTATTCTGTGAGTGTCTCGAAACACCTCCAGGAACGATTGCACTGCATGTAAACCCAGCTCCTCGGAGGAAATAAGTACATCATGTCTGGGCTCAGAGCATCCAGATTCCTCCTTCCATCCACCTGGGGCCAACTCTGAAATATTTGTGTGGGGAGAGGAATTCGTTCTTGACCTAAAGATGATCGGTTCACAAGATGAACTATGTCAGATGAACATCCCTGAGTTGTCTCATTCTCCTTAGGTACTGGCCTTGTAAACAACCACAAATGACGTCACCCTTCTCAAAATTCGCCAAGAGCACTTACATCCATGACCTGCCAACCGTTGGCAGCCAGGTGCCATTTTGAAGACATTTCCCTCCCTTTCTTCTCTGTGAGTTCCTCTTTGGCTTTCAGACAGATTCATGCAGTCATTACAATGCAGAAGTGTTTTTTGTGGCACAAAAATTAAAAGGCACTGGTTGGAGCTGGTATTTCTCTTTCTCTTCCCTTCTTCAATGCTCCTAATCTTTCCAAAACCCATGCAGCTGACAACATGACCAAGATAACATTTTCACATTGTTAAAATAAAATGTGACCTGTTTCCTCAAACTAAAGGGGTGCGGGCCACAAATTGTTGAAGTTTGGCTTTGAATTTTTTTTAAATCACCCATACATACACTCCTTTTCCTTGATCCAAATTTCTGGACTACTTATTTATTGAGAAGAAAATAACCAAAATCACCACTCTTTAATGCTAAAAACACAAAAAGCATAGTGCATTAAAAATAATTAAAAGCATCAAGTCAACATGACTCTAGACAGTATTATGTATCAGAAAACCGACTTGTGGAAAGGAAGCCTGTCCTCTCTATGAAGCAAGCACTGTCATGATTCCCATTTTACAGATGAGGAAATCAAGACGGAAGTAGCCTACCTGAAGATCTGTGACAGAGCTGGGGCTCAAACCCTAGCAGGTGGTGACCACTAACCTTGACCACACACTCAGTGGCCACATTTTAATGTCTTCCTTCCCAAAAGCAGTAAAGTAGATGATTTATTGAGAACTTACTAAGTGCTTGGTGCAAGGGGGTGTAATACAGGAAGCCTGAGCAAACACAGTTCCCACCCCATGAGACTCCCAATCTGGTGGGAGAGAGAGGCACTAATCTGAAACAACCTCATTAGGACAGTGTGATGCTCCACAGCCTTGGGTGGTGGCTTCCTTCCAATGGCAGGTGGCAGTCCTTAGTCATTGGGAACTGCCTCTACAGAGACCCTCCGATAGGTTGTCCTCCTTTGAGGATGACATCTCTAAGCGCATCTGATTTGCCCGAATTCACATTATTATTTAAAGCACACCTCCTCTTGGTTCAGATTTCCCTTTCAGGGTCTTGGTGCACACAGTTGACCTTGGAATTTCTCCTGCAGTGCTTGGAGCAGGGGACCTTCTTGCCATTCTTCCCAACACAAAGTCAGCACAGTGTCCCGCCAGCCAGTCCCAGGGTGGAACCACACCATTGTGTAAGCATGCAAAAACAAGTTTCTAACCTCAAGTTTATCAACTCTGGAAACCTTGGGAGTCTCAGAGCAACCTCAGGGATGTGTTCAGTTATTGATGAGGCCATCAAACAAATACTTCCCTAAAGGTTACCCACCTAGGGGAGTAAATAAGGTTTCCCTGAGGTCTATGGAAAAATTGAGACTTGGAAAAAATTATGTCCTACATATGAAAAAAAAACATCAAACCCACATGTAATAGATGTTTCATTAAATATCTGCAAAACATAAAAGATGTCAATAATACGCTGTTACTCAAATTAATGCATACATATGTACATAGATGTATATGAGTATGCATATATGAGAGTGTATGCATATACATAAAATTACGACTTAATGTGGGATGTGGTTGAAGTCAGATCTGTCTGGAGTGGAGTAGAAAATTCCAGATATAAGAGGAACCTGACTTTGAGGAAAAGGAATTTGTGAAAAATAGCTTGAGGGGTTTCGAAGATTTAAAAGTGTTTTGAATTATGCTTCTGAAGAGCAACCCAAAGCAATTATTCTTTTTGCCATTGGTCAGATTTCTTAAAGTAGTTCTGCTACTGGGGAAGGACATGTAATGAGAATAGAGCCACAGTTGTTTAATTATTCACCTTACTCACTACAGATAAGAAGTTTTCTTACAGATCTTCAGAAACTGGAGTAGGAAACAAGGCTGTTAAAAAGGTCAGATGCCTCGATGGGTCCACTACTCAGAAAAGAAATACATTTTGAGAACAGACAAGGACAGAACATGCTTTGATTTGGTTGCTGTGCCTGTACCCTGACCCCTCCAGGAGTTTTTCTCAGGAACGCTGACCATTCTCCAATCCCAGGAACCCACTGAGCCGCTTGTAACATCACAGGAGATTAGCCCCTTGTTATCGGACTTTGAGCTCTTGCAGGCCGGACTGCAGACATCCCCTTTCTGGTCCCTGTTATACTGCAGCTCGCAGCTGCATGTAGTTAGTTGTCTTCTCTCTCATGTGTGTATAACCAGCCAACTGGCAAGGGGGGTCAGAGAGCAAGACCTTTGAGGGTGACCCACTGCTCTCCCATCCTACCAGTATTATTTGAATAAATATTCAGATATGATTCAACCCTGTCTTCTGCTTAATTGGCTCAAGTGGTGACAGCAGCCTATATCCGTTGATTGTCCAGCTACAGTTCTTTTAATTAGTTATCAGAAATGAATGGCCCATTTTTCATGACAGCAGGTCCCTTGACTTCATGCCCTAGGTATTTCTGAGTGCCACACTGTGAATGACCCTCCTATTCCTTATCAAGACTTAAGCCTCATCAATGTCCTCAAAGCCCTCTGGGCTCTACTCCCACACTGGGAGACAGAGATGAAATCAACAGTGTCTTCTTAACAGGCCCTTTGGCAAGAGAGACCTGACTTCCCTTCCCTTCCCGGTGAGGCTGAGGAATGTTGCCCCTGAACTTGCTAACCTCCATTCCCTCCCTCCATCTGGGCAAAGTGACTCAGAGGAGACCTGCCCATTCCTTCTCCTAACTGGGTTTGGTGAGCCCGGTAAACAGGCCATTAGCCTTTGGTGTCTAGACACAGAAATGCTTCAGATGGCCCCTCCTGAGCTTCCATAGCAGCTCTGAAAAGCGCAGGAGAGAGATGACTGCCTCTGGAATGCCCTGCTGCTGGGAGCTGGCCTGTGAGACAAGCGTCCCTCAGTTAACTGCTTCCCGGAAGGATTCCACAGTGATTCACCAGCTGGGAGATCCCGTGCTTTCCTTCCTAATAAACAGAAATGAAACTTTGAGCCCAGCTACAAAGTTCCCTCTCACAGTACCTGTTTGTTTACCTATACCTGTTGCCATGGTTCAGAAAAGCCAGAAGGTCACCTGACAATGACTGAAGAAGTTTGCACACCCAAACATACATGTCCATTGTTTCAGGTGTTTGTAGGCAGAAGTTCTTAGCTCAGGGTTAGAAGGTGAGTGCAGGCGAGATCTGTGAACCTTTGAAAGACCCTCAAACTTTTGGTGTATGTGACAATAAGCATTTCTGGGATAGGGCCCTTAGCTCAGGGCTGGATCAGTAAGATTCTCTTAGATCTTCAAACTGACTGAGCTGGGATAGCTCATTTCTTGAGTTGGTACTTGGGCACAGGCATTGTTCTAAATCTTGTTTAGTCCTCCCAACCAACTTATGAGTTTCCACCACAACTTATGAGTTTTCACCATCCCCATCTTACAACCCCAAAGTAACCAACCAGTAGAAGTGGCCCAACCAGAAATCAGACCCAGACACCCTTTTCTAGCACCGCCCCGTCTACCATTCAGTTTCATGGAAGTGAAACAGGTAAGGAAATGGATGAGTTCCCATTTTAGTTGTACCTAGTCTGAGGGAAAAGGTGGATCCATCTAAAAGGAAATGCTGACTTATTATCTGGGCTGTAGTATCTGGGCTTATTATCTAGCACTTCCACTACTCATGTTCACACAGGTGTCTTGCTTCCAACTATAAAATGACACAGACAGAACTGTCTAACTCTAGAGCTCATGTTCCCTCCATTGAAGCTTGAAAAATGGTGCATGAAAAATGGCATGAGCCTCCCGGTCAGTGTCTTGCTCTGAGAGTGCAGAGGCAGACATGGTTCGCTGGCTGCTCCCTGAGGGAAGGGGTTGCGTTGGGCCATTAAAGATTCACCAGGTCATATTTTTGCAATTCTATTTTTGGGCTCAGCTGAGCAAAAACCCTGCACCTTATGAACCCGGACTCTGAACATCCTCTCTCTTGTTTACTATAAAAAGCAGATTCTTTAATGAACAATAGGGCTGGGGTGAGAGTTTAAATGGTTCTTTAGTACTTAACAACCTTCCTGAGTTTGTGGCTGGACAAACAGGATATGAATAGTAGGCAGGAAACAAAAATTAATACTGTCTTTATTCAAGGTCCTCATTCAGAATAAAGAGGGAAGGAGATCACCACATGAAGGCTTCTGACTTTAAAGCAAACAGGCTCCCTGGGAAGGAGAACCAATGGACAGAAAGTAAGGTGAGAAGGCTATGGCAGAAACGTGAAGATGCTGGAAGGTTCCCTAACACAAGTCACAACTGGCCAGTTTCCAGCTCACTGTGGACCTCAGAAATGCTTTATTTGACTTCCATGGTGCATTTTAAATATTTAAATTCATTGACCACTTTTCAAAATCAGGATGTTTCACTCTCAAACTGAGATTTCCATTTCTCTTCTAATGTTAGATCTGTCTACAGTGGGCCTGCTTCCTGGCTGGCACAGTTGACAAAAGCCCCTCTGGTTTGCCCTAGTCTCTACCATTCCCTGTTACCTCCCACTTGGTCTAGCTCAGTCATTCAGACCCCTTGTCTAACCCTCTGCACATTTGGGTGTTTAGCAGATGCTCTGGGCCATGGGCAAGTCCTTTTAACTCCAGTCCTCATTTTATTTTTTTCTAAAATGAAAAAAAATATTGAAAATATTTGTGTGGTCTTCAGGTATAAGATTCTATTAGAAGAGTATCTCCTTATATTCTTGAAACATCTCACTGGCAAAGGTAGGAAGTTACTTTCCCAATGACCCCTGGTTTTCAGGATTTCTCTGGAGTCCTATGATTTGCATGTCTGGATTCTTTTTCTCTTATTTCACCCATTTTTTTCTTTTCCTTAAAAAATAAAAAATTAAATATAAAAAAATCTGTTCCCTGGGTCTTGCTTGGTCCCTCACACACCTCTGTTCTTTCTTCCTGGTGACATCTTTAGATCCCCACACAGACCTTCCTCCTAGCAATGATGTCAGACTCAATGGCCTAAACATTCCTGTTCTGCTTACATGAGCTATATCCCAAGTTCATTCTCCAGCCTCGCCCCTGCCAGCACAGAGGCCTGGCCTATTGATGCTGCTAGGAGTGCTCCCTGGACACCTACAAGGCAGTTGGACACCGAGTACAGAATTGCTTTCCAATCAGAGCAGAGCAGATCCCAAGCCAGTCATGCCAGGTCTTGTCCTGCTTGCAGACATGTGCTATTTAGTGACTTTGTATTTCTAAGCATTGCCATCCATTGCCAGCATAAACAGATAAATGAGGCCTTTTACGTAAAATCCGGATTCCCAGCCTCTTTGGAAGTCAGGTGTGTCTGCTGTGGGCCTGCATCTCCATTTGGCAAGAATCGGCCAGGCTGTGTAGGGTTGCCCCGAGGTGGGACTGGGCTCTGATGCCTGCCAGAGGCCCAGCCTACCTCTTCTGCCCCCACACCACCTTCCTGGTTCTAGAAAGTATGGAGCCTGATCTGCGAGCCCCTGCTTGGATCTGAAATGCCATCACACTTTAAGGGCCCAATACAAATCTGGATTCTTATTGAAGACCCACATCACTGAAGCAAAAGTGCCTTCTAGTATTATCCCCATGTTATAGGTGATAGATGATAGATGCGTTTTAGAGAATGAAGTCCATTGCTCACATGTCTAGCAAGTGAGCCAACTGAGATACACATGACCCCCAAGTCCATTTACTGAATCGAATTGGGATGCTATGTTCTTTGCCCATTTTTCTTTTCCTTTTCCTTCTTTCCTCCCTGCCTCCTTCTTCTTTCCTCTTTCCCTTCCTCCTCCCTTCCCTTCATTTCTTAGAATAGTGTTCATAGAAACAGTGAATTGATTCAAAATGGCTTCTTTTCTAAACTTAGAAAATTTGCCTGTTTGTCAATATTGAGTGCTCATTCTCTGCCTTCCTCCCCACTTCCCAGTGAGTTTAGCTGTCCCCTGCAGAAAGGACGTGCCTGCTCTGGGCTGCTGTAGCTCCTGCTGCACCCATTTTACACCTGACTTGTTCCTGCCCACCTTTTGCCACCAGAGTTGACATCTCCTTTAGGCACCGTGGCTCAGGCCCACAATACTTTTAGGGGATCCATGAAAATATCTTAAATTTAACTTATTTTAAAATCAGGAGAAAATTATATATAATAATAATGTCTATAATGATGAGTTCAATCTGGGATGTATTTATTTGTCTTTCTGCCAATGCAGTCATTACATGGAATTTCTTTTTCTTTAATTTTTTTATTAATTTTTATTAATTTTTATACATATCTCCCCATTGCCCCCCCTCCCTCCCAGGCATACCCTGACCCCCCAGTGTCTGTGATCATTGGTTATGCTCATATGCATGCATACAAGTTCTTTGATTGATTACCTATCTATCTCACCTAACTTTAATCTTCCTGCTGTAATTTCACAGTCTGTTTGATGCTTTATGACTTTTGTCCTCCTTAGAATTATCAGTCTACTCCCTTTCTGTGCTCCTGATTCTATTATATTCACCAGTTTATTCTGTTGATCAAATTTTTAATTCACTTAATTTTTAGATTCACTTGTTGATAGATATGTATTTGTTGTTCATAATTTTTTGGCTTTTACCTTTTTCTTCTTCCTCTTCTAAAAGAGTACCTTTCAGCATTTCATATAATACTGGTTTGGAGTTGATGAACTCCTTTAGCTTTTTCTTCTCGCTGAAGGTCTTTATCTGCCCTTCAATTCTGAATGATAGCTTTGCTGGATAGATTATTCTTGGCTGTAGGTTCTTGCTATTCATCACATTGAATATTTCTTGCCACTCCCGTCTGGCCTGCATCGTTTCTGTTGAGAAATCAGCTGACAGTCGTATGGGTGCTCCCTTGTAGGTAATGAACTGTTTTTCTCTTGCTGCTTTTAATATTCTCTCTTTGTCTTTTGCTCTTGGTATTTTAATTATGATGTGTCTTGGTGTGGTCCTCTTTGGATTCCTTTTATTTGGGGTTCTGTGTGCTTCCTGGACTTGTAAGTCTATTTCTTTTACCAGATGTGCGAAGTTTTCAGTCATTATTTCTTTAAATAGGTTTTCAGTATCTTGCTCTCTCTCTTCTTCTGTCACCCCCACAATTCTGATGTTGGTATGCTTGAAGCTGTCCCAGAGGCTCCTTACATTATCTTCACATTTTTGGATTCTTTTCTCTTCTTGCTTTTCCAGTTGAATGTTTTCTGCTTCTTTATATTTCAAATTTTTGACTTGATCCTTGCCTTTCTCTAGTCTGCTGTTAGGACTCTGTATAATAGTTTTAATTTCAGTCAGTGTATGTTTAATTTCTAGTTGGTCTTTTTTTATCTTTAGTTGGACCTTTTCCATCTCCTCTTGGGTCTCACTAAATTTACCCAACTTTTCTAGGATATTCTTGAAAAACCTTATAAGCGTGGTTTTGAACTCTATATCCAGTCGTTTTTTTCCCTCCATTTCTTTTGTTTATAATCCCTTCCCTTGTCTCGGCATTTTCACTATGCCGGGGAAACTTCTGTGTTGAATTCAGCTTTATGATACCAGACGTGCAAAGCCACAGAAGCCTCTATTGAGGTTGGGAGGGGTGGAGTCTCAGGGCTTAAGGGACCACCTTGCCTTCCAGTCAGCCATGCCCTCCACGGCCTCTGAGTCTCACGTGACTGGGTAATGGCTGGAGCGGTCCTTGTGCGCGAGCAAACCCGCAGCGCCTCTAACCGCTCCCTTTCCGGCTTCCCTGCGCACCAGGACCACACGAGTCTAGGTCTCCAGGGTTTCGTCTGAAACAGGGGTTTAGTGAAGTTAGAAGTGGCACAGTTGGGAGGGTCTGTCTCCCGCCCAGTCGCAAAAGGCAGCGGCACAATCAGCAGTCTGTCCTGCGTGTAGTGCCGTGCGTGCCACCAGGCCTTTGATCTTTTGCGACTCCCCTAAATTTCCGTGCACTTCTCCCTTTTCACAGTCCAAACTCCCCCCGTATGAGTTTCGGCTGGATCTGGGGTTTAGTGTCGTAGGATAAGGGGTTCAATGCCTTTGAGAGTCTCCGTTTCCCTCCCGCCAGAGAAAGCCAGCCAGGTACTCCGGCACCCGCTCTCTCCTCGCACGAGTCTCCGTACCTCAGCTTTTTGCAGCTCCTCTGGGTTTCCATGAGCCCCTCTCTTTCCCTCTAGTTGTAGAACTTCCACTCATCCAGCTTTCCTGTGCTTCTGGATGATGTCCGTTCTGTCTTTTAATTGTAGTTTTGAAATTGTCGTGCGAGGCAGCAGTGTAGGTGTTTACCTATGCCGCCATCTTGGATTCGTCTCTACCTCTTTTTTTTTTTTAATTGGAAAAAGTGGCCCTTGAGGACAAATGATTGTCAGGGTGGCATACTTTTGCCTGATCTAAGCAAGTATTATTACAGAAAATTGAAATAACCAAACCATGCTTGAAGAGTTTGGAGTTATATTTAATACGCATGGGTCCAGAGGAAATTGTTTCTCAAATTCTGGGCCCCAACATGCACAAATTTTTCGTATTTATGTTTTTACCTTCTTTGTCTCCCACATATGGAATGTTTTCCGCCCCTTTGCAAGTTCTTAAAGGGCCCCTATGTGCTGACGCCTTGAGACCTCAACCAAAGGCCTGGCCTGGTGCCAGCACTGATAATTTTGTCCAGGGAAGGTTTAATGACCTCTCTGAAGTGAGAATAGTCTCATTTTTCTTATTATTTAAGCAAGCAAGCATTTACAGAAGCCAATAGCAAGGTTAAAATTTCAAACAGCAGTTTTTATATAAGATAGATGCTCAGTATATTTGCAGCCCTCGGTTGAGCAGAGGTGCAGCTGCTTTTCAGAGTTCTCACAGATGCACCACTTCCACATGGAGACTAAGAACACTGACTTTGGAACCAGAGTTAGGTTTGAAGCCAGGCTCTGCAACCTCAAGCCTAGAGCCTCATCTGAGAAATGGGCATAAAGTCATTGCCTCCTTTTAGACTTGTTTGAGGCATAAACAAGCTCCTGTATATGTAATGTTCTAAGACCAGTAACTGCCACATGTTTAATCTTATTTTTATAATATTTCCTAAATGTGCCCCCCATTCATATATTAAAGCCCTATTCCCCAAGGTGATGATCTGCAGATGGGACTTTAGGAGATAATTAGGGTTAGAGGAGGTCATGAGGGTGGAGCCTTCATGATGGGATTAGTGCCTTTAAAAGAGACTAGAGGACTACCTATTGGCCACATGAGGACACAGAGACCAGGTGGCCATCTGCAAGGCAAGAAGAAGACGCTCACCAGAACCTGACAATGCGGGACTCTGGTCTCGGACATGCACTTCCAGAACTGTGAGAAACGAGTGCCTATTGTTGAAACCTCCCAGTCCATGGTATTTCATTTCAGTAGCATTAGATGGCCATTATCTGACACACACCTGATTCAGGACTTCTCAGCCTTGGCACGGTTGGTGTTTGGATCAGATATGTTTGTCTGTTGTAGTTCTGTCCTGTGCAGGGCAGGTGTGCAGTCTCCCTGGCCTCTGGCCTCTAGAAGCTAGCAGCACATCTTATATGCCCAGGTATGACAACCAAAGGTGTCTCCAGGGATGACACACATTCCCAGTGGGCAAAACTGCCCTGTCAAGAACCACATGTGAAACCAGTTCATGTCCTGAAACATCTGGCCTCAATCGGCACACAGCTCAGTGCTGCAGCATCCTTTGTCCTTCACTTATCAGGAGTCCAAAGAGAAGACGCATTACCACACTCACTAGGCTGATTCATTTCCCACCTATTAGCAGCACATTCTCACTGATACATATTTTTACTGAATCCTGTGCAGGAGAAGCTTTCCAATGCTTTGTAATGATGTTTGCCACCATTAAAAAGCAGTATTCATCAAGGTCTTGCTTCATGAATACAAAAGAGTCAGGTTACGGGGGAGACTCAGTGTAGAGAGGGACCCAGAAAATCAGCCAGTATCCCCCACTTTTCCCCAACACCCAACACATGCAGACCTCCCTGTCTTTCTCAGCTTTCCAAAGGGGCCTTAGAGATAATAGCCGCTCTGCCCACTGCAGGTGCTCAGACCAGCTGCCTAGCACTTATCAAACACTCAGTGAGAGAAACACTCAGACTAGGCTGCACAGCTCGGTGACTATCCCAGATATATCCTTCAAAAATAAGTGGAGGCAGAATAGTAGAGTAGTTTGGAACTCAGCTCCCCAGTGAGAGAGATGAACAAATAGTCTTGCACCCTGCCTTCAACTTTCCAGTGGCTTGTCCATCAAACAGGAACAAGGTAATACTTACCCAGCAGGATGGCAATGGGCATGCAATGCACTTATCTCAGGCCTTTGCATATGGCTAATCATCATGATCAGGGAAGCAATAACAATAACCAATATCTACTAAGCATTTACTACCTGTCAGGCTCTGTGAACTGCTTTACATACATGATGATACTTAACCTCCAAACAGCCTATGCAATGGTTACTGTGATTATGAGGATCAGAATCAGACTCAGAGATATTAAGTAATTTTCCCAAGGTTCAACAGTAATTAAGTGTTGGAACCAGGATTTGAATCTAATGTTTGCCATCTTCACCATGCCTGTATGTACTGATTTCATGGTCATGAAAATGTTATGAAGTGAGTGCCCCACTTGACAGGTGAAGAAACTGAGGCAGGTAGACATTCATTCATTTGTCTCCCAGGTCAGGAAATTCTCACCTGCTGCACTGGTGCCAGGCACTATACAGAGTCCTCTGTACACGGTCCCATTTGACCTTTGCCAGCACTCTGAGTAAGAAATGATAACCCCGCGTTATAAACTAGAACACTGAGTTTCAAATACAGACCATAAATTCCTTCGGGTTGGTTACACAGTGTCACAGGCTTAAATCTGGCTCCAGCTGACCACAGAGCTCCAGCCTTTAACTGTGACAAAACCCAGTGGCCTCCTCCCCATGTCCCAATGGCCCACATCTCAAGTGGCTCCTTCTTTCCCTCTTCCATGCCTCTTTTTCCCATAAATCAAAAAAATTAAGGTCTTTTCAATATGGCCCTAACTGGGACTAAACTTTAATCTCAAGCACTCATTTAGAGGTCAGAGATCCCAAAGAGAGAGACGGGGGTCTGCCAGTGATTGACAGCTGAACTTATCACCCCTACAACTCCCTGTGGAGTCATCCAGTTCACTTGTTGCAAAATCCTATCAGAGACCTTTCCTCATATTCCTCTTAGGTAGGCAAACAAGTCAAAATCCTCTCTCACCAAATATCTATGAAACTCAGAAAGAACTACGCTCCTGCTTCTGAAAGCACCTTTGTGTGTTAGGATGAGCATTATGGGTACCAGAATCCCTAAGAGGTGGATCAGTTATATTTGTAAATTTACCAGAAACTTGAATCATTTTCCCCCTAAAACTTATAAGAGTTAGAAGTGCCAAGGTGGATAAATGCTCAGATTCTGCCTGTCCCCTGGGAGTTTGGCAGGGGAGTAGAAGCTGGATGGAGGGCATAGAAAAGGAGTTTATTACAGGATGAGAACTCTGGCAATGGAGGAGCTACATCAGGAATCTCATGTTTTGTTGCTTCAGGTTCTGGGTCTGGGCCTGAAGTCAGCACAACTGGCTGCTGGGACAAAGGGTGTGCAGTAGAGAGACAAGCACAACCTGTCCACTGTCTCTGCTCTTGACTACATGTGTCCCGTGGGAGCAGGTGACCATGGATTTGTGCATCTGCCTGAACCAAGGTGCAAAGACCAGGGGGAGGTGATCGGCAAAGGCCCAAGGAGACACTGCCCCAGGCCAAGGAACTGGTCCCGCAGACCATTGACAGGTTGTGTGGGTTTTGACAGTGTAGCCTCTATACTGACCTTGGAGCTCTTAACAATGGCTGGCCTTCCCTTCCCTCTTCTAAGCCTCATGCCAGTTTCTCCTGCAGGTAATCCCAACCTAAAAGCAGAGGAAAGCCAATCCTCACCTTAGGTACATGGACACAGTGCAAATCCACCACCCATCAAATGAATGTCTCTACTTGAAAATTAGTAATTATAGAAGCCAGTGTATTGTTTCACCCATGCATTCCTTAGCTCATTTAGCAACTACCCAGCATCCCTTATGAGGCATGGGGAGAACAGGTGAAGAAAGTGAGGTGCTGGTTCTGTGAGAACTAACTTCTCCATCCGGATACTACTGGCCTCCTGCTTCCCTAAGGCACAAGCCCCCTGTTCATTGAGTCCTCTACAGAATTGTCAAGGATGCTTTGAAAACATGGACGCTCTCAACCTCCCATTGGCTTACCGGTCAACTCAGGATAAAACCCAAGGTTCTTACCACAGCCTAGAAAGCGCACATGGTCTGGCCCTGGCCACCTCTCTGTTCTCAGTTCCTTCCACTCCTGCTGGTGCCCGGCACTCCAGCCCACACCGCATCAGCCTTCGTGCCATCCCTCCATGGCACTGGGCAGATCCCTGCCCCCAGGTAGGTGTGCTCACTGGCCCCTCTGTCTGCCTGGACCCCCCACCCCTCACCTTACTTCATTTCAATCTCCTCTTCACCAACGACGCCTCCTGAATCGGGTCCTTTCTGTGCTCCTACATGGAGCCCTCAAGGACAGTCTCATTCATCTTCTTCATCTCCCTTCATGACATGCATCCCCCCAACCCTGTAGACTTGTCCTGAGCTTATCCTGGGTCTTGCCCACACTGCAAAGGACACTATGGGAGTCAGGGACTTTGTTTTATCTGGAGCAACTTTGTCCCTGCCTCTTGCTACCCCATTTTCTTGGTTTATATCCTTCACAGTACTTGCCAGAATCCGAATCAGTACATTATTCATAGCACTTACTAGTTTGCTGTCTGCTCCTCCCACAGAAGGCGTGCTGAGGAGGGGTGGCAGGAGGTGGCCTTCTGGGTCTAAGGCAGAGCTGTCCAACCCTGGGGCCTCAGCTCTCCTCTGGAGCAATAAGGAGGTGCCTTCCCATCCTGGAGAGACTGACTCCCAAGCAGCCTTTAAGTTGGAGGAAGCCATCATGGCCATAAACACACCCCAGTGAATTGCATCCTAAAAATTTCAAAGTTCCACCTCACCAAGAGATCAAAATTCACATCGCCGGGAATGAAACGAACTGGTTTCACCTGCCCCCTATGTGACCCGCTGAAGTGAACACTATGGCACCCACGGGGTTTTTTGAAGGGAAATGCTCAGCCCTCATCAGTCAGGAGGAAGCAGAAAAACCCAAACTGAGCGTCTTCAGAACTGTCCATAGATGTCAGGAAAGGGAGGAGGAGGCTTGGTTCTAGAACAAAGGAAACAAAACAGACAGGACAATACATAATTCTGGATCCTGCACCAGAAGTGAATCACTTTCAATGCACTCAGGGAGCAGGTGGAGCAATTGGAGAGATTTAAATAAGAACAGAACTAAAATTAGTATCATGTTAAAATTTCGGAATTTTATATAAGCATGTGCTTATATAAGGGAATGCCCTTGCTCTCAGGGGGTACTTGCTGAGTCTTTAAAAGTCAAAGGACATGGTGTTTGCAATCTACTGACCAGTGATTTAGCAGAAAAATAATATATGTACATATTTTACTATATATTATACATGTTACATAATATGTAGTGTATATTACAAAGAAAGAGAGCAAATGTGGTAAAATGTAAACAATCTGAAGGATCTGGGTGAATGGTATAAAGGTATTTGATGATGCTATTCTTTCAATGTTTTTGTAGCTTGAGATTTTCAAAATAAAAATTTGGGAAAAAATTTCTTAAAGTACCTCAATGGATGCAGAAAATGCAGTGTCTACGCACAACAGACTATTATTCCACCTTAAAAAGGAAGGAAATCCCGATACATTCAACCACATGGGTGATCCTTGAGGACATATGCTCCGTGAAATAAGCCAGTGGTAGAAGGACAGTACTGCCTGATCCACTCTATGAGGTTAGTTACATGCATAGAAGCAGAAACTGGCAGGTGGTGGCCAGGTGCTGGTAGGGGGGAGCCAGCTGTTCATGCACAGGTATGAAGGTTCCGTTATGCAACTTCAAGTTCCAACAAACTGGAGACAACAACACTGCATGTGGACTCAATCATAATGTCATTTTCAAACGTTTTTTAAACCCGACCTTCCCAGATCCATCCACGGGGAAAAGCATTTGTGTTTGCTCCTGGCTCCTAGAAGCCCACTCTGCCAGTGAGTCATTTCCTTGCGTGTCCATTTGTGGTTAGACATGTCAGGTTTCCCAGCGGCTGAGCTGGGAACTTACAAAGCATTATACACAGAGCTTGTGACTTCAGGTTTAATGTGTATGTTTTCATGTCCTGCCTCATGTATACATGCACACACGCGCACGTGCATGCTTGCACACGCACATACACATGCGGAGCTGCCCCTGTTGGCTCTTGTCTCACCCATGAACTCAGTGCCTCGTCTGCCCCCAGGGTCCACCTCGCCTTTCCTGGGTACAGTCACATTTTAACACGGAAGTAACACACCTCCTGGCCTCTTTGAACCTTCCCTCGTAGGTCAGTCTTAACTCCGTAGGCGCCCGATTCCCTCCAGAAGCCTTATCTACACTGTGGGGACACTGAGAGGTGATTGGGAAGATGCTGTGAACCAAGCCTTATGTTCTTGCCACCGTGTCACCTCCCAGTCCCTTTCCTTCGTGGCCACGTGTGTGAAGGAGTCTGCTGTCATGACAGCTCAGATGAGACACAGACCATGTGGGAGCACTTTAAATCATTAACTCAGCCCTGACTCCAACCTGCACTTTCTGACCTCCAGTCTAAGCCCAGCAAAAAACAAGTTGTAACACTCAGAACTGAAATATGCAACACCCCCTGACCTTTCACAGAGGGATCGTGGCAGGAAGAAAATGCTGTCCCCAAAAATGCACAGCTCAGAAGGAGGCGCTAAAGGTGTTAAAATGACAAAGCAGACCAAGAGAAAAAGTCAAAGGAGAACAGATAAAACATGTACCACATGATTTTTTCAACTGTGAAACACTTGAGCAGACAGAAAAGTATCTAGCATCTAGCTTTTGTTTTAATTTAAATTCTTTATTGTTTAAAGTATTACATAAGTCTCCTTTTTCCCCCATTGACCTCCCCCAAAGCCCATCACATGCCCTCACCACTTCCCTCCCCCTCTCCCCACTGTCTGTGTCCATTGGTTATGCTCATATGCATGCATACAAGCCCTTGGATTGATCTCTTACCCCCAGCCTTCCCTCATTGGTTGGACAGTCTTTTCAATGCTTCTCTGTCTGTAGATCTATTTTTTGTTCATCAGTTTATGTTATTCATTATATATCATAAATAGGTGAGATCATGTGATATTTATCTTTCTCCAACTGGCTTATTTCACTTAGCATAATGCTCTCCCGTCCCATCCATGCTGTTGCAAATGGTAAGAATTCCTTCTTTTTTATAGCATCATAGTATTCCATTGTGTAGAGGTACCACAGTTTTTTATTCCACTTATCTGCTGATGGACACTTAGGCTGTTTTCAAATGGTGAATTGTGCTGCTATGAAATAGGGGTGCATATGTCCTTTCTGGCTGGTGTTTCTGGTTTCTTGGGATATATTCCTAAAAGTGGGATCACTGGGTCAAATGAAAGTTCCATTTTAAGTTTTTGAACAAACGCCATACTTTTCTCCACAGTGGCTGCACCAGTCTGCATTCCCACCAGCAGTGCACGAGGGTTCCCTTTTCCTCCGCATCCTCGCCAGAACTTTCATTTTTTGATTTGTTGATGACACCCATTCTGACAGGTGAGATGGTACCTCATTGTTGTTTCTCTAGCAGTCAGGTTGCTGAATCTTAATATTGGCCATTAGTGCCCCAATATGTCTGTAAGATATAAAGTAATATAGAAGTCCAGCCAATGTGGCTCAGCAGTTGAGCGTCAACCCAGAAAACAAGAGCTTGCAGATTTGATTCCTGGTCTGAGCATATGCCTAGGTTGCAGGCTTGATGCCCAGTAGGAGGCATGCAGGAGGTAGCCAATAAATGATGTTCCTCTCTCATCTACGTTTCTCTCTATCTCTCTCCCTGACTCTAAAAATTCAATAAAAACATATTTTTTAAAAAGTAATCCTACATAATAAAGAGCTAATATGCTGATTAGACCAAACAGCAGAATGACATCTGGACAACCTTCCAGATGAAGCCAGGGCTGTGAGTGGCTGTGAGGGCCAGCTGAGGCTGCGATGGGCTATCAGGGCCAAACCACTTGCATGAATTTCATGCATCTGGTCTCTAGTACAGATATAGTTAAATTACTACCCTATTACTAGTTTCTTTTTAAAAAATCTAGTCCCATTCCTCCTTTCCCAGAAAGAACAGCTATCCTGAATTCCTGATTCTGTCATTCACTATTTCCAAATATGTCTTCTACAGTTGCTACCTGGGAACATATTCATAATCAATATAGCTACTGTTTATAGGTTTCGCATGGCCTGTATCTTTCTGCAATTTGCTAACCATTCAATGTGATGCTTTTGAGCTCTTCCCTTGCTGATATGCAGAGCTCCAATTCATTTATTTTACCTTCAGTATCACATTCCCTTGAACAGCTTTACCCCAGTTTACCTGCCCATCATCCTGCTGCTGGAGCTTCTGTTCCTTTCTGCCCCGTCTCCCTGTGCACTGGTGTGAGGCTCCTCCGGGCACCATGGGATCGCCAGGTAGCAGAGGCGGCCTCCTCACCCATATTAGGCCTTGTGGAGTGCTTTCCAAAGTGGTTGCAACATTGTTTGCTCCCACAGATACTAGGAAAGTTCCCACTGCTATACATTTCAATAGAATTTTATTCCAAGTTTTAGTCCACATCAAACTCTTAATGTTTAACCATTTTAAGTCACTGGAATGGGAGGGGGGGGGAGTGGGAAACCTGTATAAACTTATGACTTAAAATAGCATAACTCTTATTTCTTACTAGTGGCCCGGTGCATGAAATTCATGCACATTAAAAGGGAATTAATTAGAAGAAATATTTTAATATTGTTATTTGTGCTTTCTCTATAACAGAAGGGTCAGAGATGAAATAAAATTACTAAAATGGATATAAAATATCCCTCCTGTCAGAGACTGGGGTATGCCATGGGACCTAGAATCAAGTCCCCACCCACCACAAGCCCGCACTTCGAAAATGCAGGAGACCCAGACCCGGCTGGCCCCACACCCATTAGGTGAGACCCAGAACTTCTGGGCCGGGGATGCAACCTCAGGTCCCCTGTCAAGCCCTGTGGGAGGGAGAGGGCAGCGTGGCCTGAGTTCCCCTGTCAAGACCCGCTGAGCAGGCGTGTGGAGCCTGAGGTACCCCCATCAAGCCCAGTCCCCCGTCCCCCTGCAGCATCATACCAGAGCTGAACAGAGATGCAAACAGGCAGTGTCACGTCCCTAATCAGGGATGCAGGCAGGCAGCTTCACCTCAACACTGGGCAGGGACACATGTAGGCAGCATGACGTTAGCGCTGGGGGCAGAAGTCCCCACCCCCGTCCCCACCCACAGACTGGTCATGATTGGGACATCGTAAGGGACAAATTATCATATTACCTCTTTATATGTATAGATTTCACGGGCACATATTACTAGTATATTTATTTATTTATTTTTAATCCTCACCGAGGATATTTTTTTCCATTGATTTTCAGAGAGTGGAAGGGAAGGGAGAGAGAGAGACATCGATTGGTTGTCTCCTGCAAAAGCCCAGACCAAGGCCGGGAGGACAAACCTGCAACCCAGGTACATGCCCTTCACCAGTAATCAAACCTGAGACCCTTCAGTGCACTGATTGATGCTCTAACCAGGGCTTATATTTACATTTTGAGTAAAAGACACCTACCTCTAAGATAGAATAATAGCCAACACATATGTCAACATAGTGATAATAATAATGATTTAAAGGCAACAGCTAACATGTATTGAGTACTGTGTCAGAAATTTTGCTTTCAGTACATGTGGTTTCTCATTTAATCTCTGCACCCAACCTGCTATTTAGGTACTATTATTTTGAGGACACTGAGAATGGAGATGCTTTTTCATCACTATCCACCTACACCAGGTGGAGGCGGGGCCCAGCACCTCCACCCTCTGTCAGCACAGTGACCTGGAAGAAATAGTTACTCAGAACCCACCTGTGGATGCACCACTCTCCGGGCTGGAGGGCAGCCCCTATCAGAAGCAGAGCTGGGCTTGCAGCCCAGCAGACTGCCGTCCAAAGGTCGGGGAAAGCTCAGAAGCTGTCAGGTGCTCATCCTGTTTCTTAGGGAGTCGTCTACCTGGAATCTTCAAAAAATCTGCTCACTCTCATCATTTCTCACTTAGCCTGTGATGAATGCCACATGGTGTGACAAGCTGGCATGTTCTCGGTTCACTCAGCTTGAAGCATGGGGCAGCTAGGATCACTTGCGTTGCTTCCACATCTGAGTAGGTGAGCCTTTGCTCACCTTGGGGTTTTTTAATTTTGTTATTTGTGAAACCCCCAGGTTTGTCTCAGGGCTCTGTTGAATCTTTAATGAGAAGGGAAATGGGGTAGAGGAAAAGGAAAATATTTGAGGTACATCGGTGAGTTTTGGGTTAGGTGGAATTACATATCGTAACCCTCACTTTAACCCATTGGGGTCGGCATTATTGTCCCAGTTTGCTCGGAGAAGTCAAGTAAAGCCCCTAAGGATACAGCTAGTCAGCAGGCTCCCTGGACCTGGCCCCAGGCCCACAAGACAGGAGCCCAAGCTCTTTCACCATGAAGCCCAGACTGTACCATAGGAAACTGAGTATGAATTGGGTCGTTACAATCTCTCCCGATGCTGATGGTTGAAACAATACCACGTAACCCTGTTAAATCATGACCTGTAGCCCAGGAGCCACAATCTGCCGAGAAACACAAGAGCAAAATGATTTCATTATAACTCGAGATGTTGTGTGTAGACTCTCCACACAGTGAGGACATGCACAGTCCGGGGAGAACACCGACGTAAAGCAGACAGGAACCAGCAAGCAGAGAGAATGGAGAGGTGAATCCCATGTGGACCAAAGGAGGAGCACGAGCCTACCTCCTCCACCTTCCTTTCCTCTGCCTCCCCTCCTCCACTCTGCAGGCCTCACCTGCACAGTCACTGAAGTTCTCTCTGCGTTTGCTTCAGAGTCACAAGGTGTCTGCAGAAACCTGTCCTCTCGATGGCATCCAGCAGGTGTGGAGGGGACAAGCACTCTTTCTATAATCTTTGGGGAAAGATCTTTCCCCCAGCACCCAGCAGGCTTTCCCATACACCTCACTGGCCACACTGGTCTGCAGCTCCACAGAGAGGGAGGCAGCTGAGAAACATCTAGAAACATGTGCAGGTCTTACTGCTTTTCCCTTTCACCTGTCACCATAGACTAGTGAACCGAGATGTCTTCCATTTGCCCCCCAGACCCACCTTCTGCTCTTCAACACCCCATGGAGAGCAGTGCAGACAACCAATAAGGGCTGCCTACCTGTGAGACTGCAGGGTCCCATCGTCCCTGACTGGCTTCAGCCAACAGGGTATCCCACAGAGGGTCAGGAGAGACAGTGATTGGAGGGAGAGGGACCATTTACCTGATGTCCTCCTGAGCATGACCTCCAGCTGGCTGGGAATCTTCACCAAAGGCCACTGCCCACCTGCCAGGGTGCCCACTGCTTGACTCTTTTCAATTCTGCGATGACCCTCTGCTCCCTTTGTCCTGGGGACAGTAACAGCTTTATTGCTGCTAGTCTGCGGTTACCTCACCATCTCTGGGGCCTCACATATTCACACCTCTACCGACAGTCTATCCCAGTGGTCAGCAAACTACAGCTCGTGAGCCACATGTGACTCTTTGGCCCCTTGAGTGTGGCTCTTCCCCAAAATACCATGGCCCTGGCAAGTCTATTTTGAAGAAGTGAAGTTAGAAGAAGTTTAAGTTTAAAAATTTTGGCTCTCAAAAGAAATTTCAATAGTTGTACTGTTGATATTTGGCTCTGTTGACTAATAAGTTTGCCAACCACTGGTCTCTCCTATCTAATAAAGATGGAATAGGCAAATTGACAGTAACTCTGCAACAAAGATAGCAGTGCCCGCAGCCAATAAGGAGGGAATATGCAAATTGATGTGACAAGGCGAAAGGCAGAAGGCTGCTCCAGAGCGAAGGCAATGCTGGCAGCCAGGGGAAGGAAGGCCTATTCTTGCACAAATCTTCATGCATTGGGCCTCTAGTTTTACATAAACTCCTTCTAAGTCACTGTGTTTTGACTCTGCCATCAGGTGCTCCACGTGGCCCTTTTGTTATGACCAGTCATTTTCTAGGAAGAAACCTGATCTAGATCAATGGCATTTCACCCCAGGGAGCCAGGGTGTGTTTCTGAGTAGACACAGCAGCCTACACCATGAACTGCAGCCGAGGAGACAACACTCTGTTGGAGCCCAAGTATCCCGGCCCACAAGCTCGCAGGGAGGGCGGCAGCTGAGAAATATCCAGAATCCAAGCAGAGGCCCTCCTGCACTTTCCTCTTCACCTTCCTCTCTGTGTGTCTTGTGTTCTCTCTCCACCTCACCGGTTCTCACCGGTGGGCAGTTTATTTTCCCCACTCAGCACCACCAGTTGATGGACATCTGGAGTTTGTATCAGTGGTTCCTCCAGGGCTGGACCAGCTGCCTCCAGCATCTGGAAACTCGTTAGAAATAGATATTTTCAGGCCATTTAACATCCCTGCCCCAGTCTCTCCTTCTCCCTCCAGGAAGATTCTATGGGCATCATGACCAGAGAACCACAGCCTTAGAGATGGCTGGCTGGTGATTGCCTGCTCCCTCCCCTAGCCCCACCCCGCCCCCTCCTGGCAGAATGAGGTGATGTCCGTGTCCAAGGAGGACCACTTTCTCAAGCAGTTTTCCTGGAGCTGGAAGGGGACAGTCCTAGCTGGAAGGGGAAAGTCCTTTCTGTCCATTCTTTGGGTTTCTTTCCTCCTTGGCAGCCAGAATTACAGGGCTCACAGTGCGCGAAAAGTAAGAGATGAACACCGGAAAGGCAGGGAAGGGGAGGAGGAAGAGGAAGGAAAAAGAAGAGGAAAGAGAAAGAAATTATACAGAACCCTTGAGATCTAGTTGAAACTTAATTGTGGCCCTTGCTAGTTTGGCTCAGTGGATAGAGTGTTGGCCTGTGGACCAAAGGGACGTAGGTTCAGTTCTGGTCAAGGCTACGTACCTCAGTTTCAAGTTCCTCCCTGGCCCAGGCCCTGGTCAGAGCTCATGCATGAGGCCACCAATCAACATGTTTCTCTCACACCAATGTTTCTCTCTGTCTTTTCCTCTCTCTTCCACACTCCCTAAAAATCAATGGAAAAATATCCTCGGGTGAGGATTAACAAAACAAAACAAAACAAAAAATTGTGTTGTGTGGGTATGAGACTGAATTTTTAACTCTCCCACATTGGGGTGCAGACTGCCTGGGCTCACAGAGAGTCCTCTCTTTACCAACTCGTATTTAGAGTTAAAACTGAGAGCTAGCCTTGCTCAGCATAGAGGTGTCCCCACCCCTGCACAGGGATCAGTAGGAGGCTCTTGACCCTAACACTAGGCCCCATGCACCCACCCCAGGGTCTCCCATTCAACCCTGCTGGGGTGGGGCTGAAAATTTGCATTTCTAACAAGTCCCACTAGTATCATTCTCTGTTTTTATAGCAAGTGATAAAGATAGTCTTTATTTATTCCAGATGCTAATAATTCCTAGTGTTGATTTTAAAAACAAAAAAAACAATTTATTGTTTGACAAAACCCAGGGCAGGAGCACCATCTAAAATATGATGCAACTCCACCACCTGCTGGTTGTCTCAGGAAGTGCAAGGGGTGTCAACAGTCATGTGTGAAAATGGCTCCTGGAAAATTAACATTGGCAAACACAATGTGTGCTAGATACTAACCACCATCTGCCTCACCTTTCTTTCTTTAGAGAGCAAATATGATTTGTGTAGGTAAGAAATCAGTCCTGGGATTCTCACCTACATGGCACCTGGCACCTAGAAATAAAAGTGATAGCCACCCTTTGCAATGAGCCAGGCACCTGCAGGTCAGCAATGTGGATGAACTCCATTGCTCCCAGGCTTCCTATGGAAACTCAGGCACAGAGACTCTAAGGAACTTGCTTACTGTCATACAGCAGAGTGGTGAAGATGTCCTGGCCAGTGTGGCTCAATGATTGGAGCCTTGGCCTACACACCAAAGGGTTGCAGGTTCAACTCCTGGTCAAGGGCACATAACTGTGTTGCAGGTCCCATCTCTGAACTCAGGTGGGAGGCAACCAATTAGTGCCTCTCTTTCTTTTTCTTTTTTTTTTTTTGTTCTCTCTTTCTCTCTTCCTCCCCTCTTCCTTCCACTCTCGCTAATTAAAAAAAAAAGGTCAGTGGAAAAATATCTTTGATAAAGAAGTAACAACAACAACAACAGTGATGAAGAGAGGAATCAAGCTAGCCTGCTGGGTGACCTTAAAACTAACCAGAGAAAAGTGCCCAATACATATGTTTTTTATTAATTAACTCACCCCTCCCAGTCATTTATCACTGAATTATGCTTTAGATCCAAAATTTTCCACCCCCTTTATTTTATAAAAAGAAAACCACTTGAGCACAGAGAGATGAAGTGACTTGCCTATGGTCACACAGCAGCTTGGCAACAAATCAGCAAATCACTTGGGCTCCTTTAGCCACAATGCACTTTCAGCAGCATTTACTCTGGGTAAATGCCAGAACTCTAGTACTGAGTTATATTTGGGTACTAGACCCTAGAAATAATAACAACTCACTAAAAATACAAGGTGTTCCAAAAAAAATGAATATATGCTTTAAAAGCAGATATCTCACTTAATTTTCAACTCTTTTCAGGTTTAACTGATTTGAAATAATAGGTGAAGCCAGACTAAGCTTTGAACAAAGAAAATTTATCCTAAAGTTTCAGTAGACTTTTTTTTATGAGGGTACACAAAAGACAAACTTTACGGTTCAAAACTGGCAACAGTCAATGAACTGAGCATGGGCAAATACCAAATGAAATGATTCTTGATGTTTGCGATTCCATTGCTTCTTGTTATAAGCAGTTCCTGGACCAGAATGGTCATCAGTTTGAAAACAGGCATTGAGGAAAAAAATTACTCATTTATGTAGATTCTTTTAAATTTTGAAAATGAACTGGTTTAATACACATTAACTTTATAATCATTTAAAGTGAGAATATATTTTGGGGGATATCTTGTATATACTATATATTCAAGGGCCTACTACATTCTCTTCTGCCATTTAAAAATCATTTCCTATTTCTGTTATTAACATTTCTGACATGTACTAGCTGGATTATTATTGATTCAAGACTTTTCCTTGTCCTAAGTAATCATATCTGTTGAATTGTGCATAACATCACCTGCTAAAGTTAATTGTTTGATTTATTCATTTGAAATACCCATAATTCATTTGTGTAATGCCTAAAAGTATCTTGCTCCCCACCAGTAATAACCCACCATGTTTTGGGGAAAAAGTGGCTGGGCCCACAGTTAGCCTGGGACCTGCATTCCTCTCTTGGCAATGACACCTATAGGTTGTGTGATATGGGCCAGGTTATAACCTCACTGAATCCCATTTTGTCATCTGAAAAGTGTTATTAATGCCATTTCTTATCTGATATGGTTATTACTGGGATTAAAGGCAATAATTACCCCACATCAGAATTTGACAAGATACCCCAAACATAGCAAGTATCCAGTCAATCCCAATATTCTAATGAGCATTAATAATTGCTCTTATGAGGCATGACATTGCACCTTTTTTAAATGAACTGTAAATTTCAAGGCTAGTCATCAATGTTGCACTTCAGCATCTTCTTTGAGGATATTGATCTCTATTTGGAAGAAGGGACTGTGTTACCCATTGAACAGCTGGACACACAGAGGCATATCCTATGTAATAAAGAACTAATATGCTAATTAGACTAAACAGCAGAATAACCATCTGGATGCCCTTCTGGACAATTGTCCAGACAACCTTCTGGACAAAGTCAGGACTTCGAGAGCCAAGGCAGCCAGGGTTGCGAGGGCTAAGCCCCTTACACCAATTTCATGCATCGGGCCCCTTGTCTCATTATAAATAGAGTTACCATATGATCCAGCAACCCTTCTTCTGGATATCTGCCTGAAAAACTCGAAAACATTTATAAACAATGACATATGCACTCCTATGTTTATTGCAGCATTATTCACGATGGCCAAGATATGGAAATAACCTAAGTGCTTTTGATGGATGATTGGATAAAGAAGATGTACACACATACAATGGAATATACTCAGCCATCAGAAATAGTGAAATACTGCCATTTATTACAAAAGGGATGGATCTTGAGAGTATCATGCTAAGCAAAATAAGTGAGATGGAAAAAGTGAATTCTTCTTTCCACTCATATGTGGGATATAATAGTAAAACTAAAAGCAAAAGACAAATAAGACAAAAACCAAAAACTCACAGACACAGACAAATAAGATGTACAAGCAGAAACACAAAGCATATGATTGAAGCAAGTACGTGTGTAAAACAGTGTTCTTTATGGTATTGTGGTTACCAGAGGGATAGGGGGAGTGGGGATGTAGAAAAGGATAAAGAGGATCAAACATATGGTGACAGAAGGAGATTTGACTTTGGATGGTGAACACACAATGCAACACACAGATAATGTGTTGTAGAAATGTACATCTGAAACCTATCTACTTTTATTAGCTAATATCAGCCCAATCAATTAAATATATGTTTTTAAGTCATTATAATGATTTCCCTAAAGTCTCTGCACAATTCAGTAGGATTATGGGCATTGTCAGAGCTCTGGGTTGGGAGTTTATGCTGTTAAAAGAGTGCTCAGTTTTTCCATATCAGGAAACAAGCAAACCATGAAATCCTTAATGCTGCTCCCTAAGAAGGAAGTGGGCTCTGCCTGCTGGGGGATGGTCTCCCCAGGATTCATGAAGGACAGTTCTCTTGTTCTGAAAATAAATCGTTCCTATGGAGAAACCACGTGGAATTCATAAATTCTCCAATTTATTTGGGAGAAGAAATTCAATTTGCATTCTTTGGGCTTCTTATGCCACTGATAATGAACATAAGGCAGCCTTCCTGTTCAGAGGAGGACCTATGACTCAGGGTGTTTAAATAATTGCATACAAACAGAAGAGCCGGAACTATTACAGATTCCAGCCTCTGAGCTCGCTCGATGGGATGGGGCATTGTTACTTCCCGGGGAGGCCCAGAGGAGAGGCTGCTGCAGACACATTCAGGGGCGCACTCCCGAGTTCTCTCCCCTTGCGCCTACGCTTCGGAAGCCTACCTGCGGAAGCCCATGGGCCCTGGGGATCCAGCTGTGTTCCCAAGGAACGCACACTTGCTTTAATGATCTCCCTGGTTATCCATGCCCCAGCAAATTAGCAAGACTGAATGTCAGCCCCCAATAAAATAGAGAGAAGTGTGCCTGGCACGCCTCCCCGCCGCAGGATGCTCTCCCTGGATGCACATCGAAATGACTTGAGCAGCTTAAAATCATGCACTACACCTGGCCCAGGCCAGCCTGCAGGCAACTGTGGAAATTTATCCCTGGAAGGGCGGCTCGAAGGCGGCGCCAACGTGCTTCCGATTCCAGACTGAGAACCACAGAGCAGGAGAGCAGGGGGGCGGGACTGGGCAGCTGTCCATCACCTAGCAAGCCGGGATCTCCTGTGCTCAAAAGATGCTCATGAGCACAGCACGGCTGTGGCGAATGCTCAGGTACCAGTAGGGTCCCTGCTGGGTCCGGGTCCGGGTTAAGGCTGACTCAGGTTGGCTGGCTTTCCTCAGACTCTTCTGTAACCTGCCTGCACCTCTGACTGCAATTCTGTGAATGGAAGGGAAGAGCCACCCACTCATAAAATCAAGATTGTGGCTCACAAGGAATATTTTTACATGGACCAAATACAGTAGTTAGAATAGGACAAAATATACTCAAAGTAGAATGTCCCCACCACATTCAGATTCAAGAAATGTCACTTGGGGTTTAAAGAGTTTGGGTAATTGTTATTACCTATAAATGAAAGGTCTCTGGGTCTCTTCCTGTCCCTGACCATATACTCTTGGAAAACTTTCCAGATAATTCCACAAGTATTTATTGCCCCTCAGAAGGTTCCAGAAGATGCTGCCGTGAGGGGACCAAGATGCCTGTGATGGGGCCCCAACCTTCATGGAACTCACTGTCAAGTGGAAAGGTGGTGGTGTAAAGAAGAAAATCTCAAGCGTTCACAGGATAAGTGAGTTGGGGGTGGGAGGCTGCTTTTACTACACACCGCTTCCATTCCTCTTGTTATAGAGCAGGGGCATGTCTCATCCTTGGTAAGGTTAAAAGGCCAATGAAGAAATTTTTCCAGGTATCTCCAAGGTGTAAGAGAGAAAGGGACACGTGGCTGGGTGAGTCTCTTGGCTGGAGTGTCATCCTATACACCAAAAGGTTGTGGGTTCAACTCCTGGCCAGGACACACACCCAGGTTGCAGGTTCAGTTCCCGGGCAGAGAAAGTATGGGAGGCAACCAATAGATGTTTCTTTCTCACATCAATGTTTCTCTAGCTCCCTTCCTCTCTCTTTCTCCATAAAATCAATAAAAACATCCTCTGGTGAGGATTTTTTTTTAAAAAAACAACAACAGGGAAAGGGAATGAGGGAAGTTTTTAGATGAAAGAAAAGGGATGTTGAAGATTCTAGAAAGTGACCAAGGTTTTAGCAAGTGACCACAGAAGAGAAGTTTCTACCCTTCTTGAAAAATCCCTCAAGAAAAGAATGTTGCCGGAGCCAGTTTGGCTCAGTGGATAGAGCATCGGCCTGTGAACTGAAAAGTCCCGGGTTCGATTTCGGTCAAGAGCATATACCTTGGTTGCGGGCACATTCCAGTGGGAGGTGCGCAGGAGGTGACTGATCGATGTCTCTCTCTCATCGATGTTTCTAACTCTCTATCCCTCTCCCTTCCTCTCTGTAAAAAAATCAATAAAATATATATTAAAAAGAAAAGAAAAGAATGTTAAAAGTTTGGCCATTAGCTCGAATTGGAGGCAAAGGGGAAATATGGGACTAACAGCTATGAATTATAAATAGATCCTCCTGGATTCTTACGTTTTTCTCCACCATTCACTATTACCTTGTTCACAACTAATCTGATAGCAGCTAGTTTTTAAAGATGACCTTTACGAGTTTACCCCTGCCCCAAGGAATTTAGTTAAGTTTTCACCAAAACAACAACTCTTTATTTTGATTTTTATAGGTTACCAGATTATTTATTATTTGTTTTCATGATTATTAACAGGTACTGCTGGCATAAGTGTGTGAGAACAAACACAACTTGAGTCTGGTAAGCATATAATTCAACAGGTGGAAACACAGGATGCCCAGACCCAGGAATAACTGAGCCTCACAGGCCACAGCTGCTGGGGGCATCACCAGTGTGAGCTCCGGCTGGCTGTGTGCAAATGAAAGACTCATCGGTACACAGAGAAAGGGAGGAGGCGAGGTCCATCGGGAGGTGAATAACAAAACCTAGTTTACTTTAGTCAACCATTCTGTTAACTGGGCTTCACAATATACTTCCCTGAGAAAGGTAGGTAGTTCTTGGATGAAGATTTGCCACGGTTTAATTGGTACCTTGAGCTGCTAGCTCAGCAATTGATCGATAATTGATCTCACAGGACCAGCTTCTCCAATGCCTTCCAACCCATGCAGCTCATTAGCTCGCCCCATCTGGGGGAGCTCCCCACCCCCATCTACTGCATAACCCTTTCCACCTGCGCTCTGCCCCCCAGGCCAGTCTGGATGGACTGCTTCCATGATGTGGTGTCTGCCCTTGGGCTTCAGGTTGGATGTGGCCAATCAGGATACCTGGCAGGAAATTGGAGGAAGGGGAGAGAGTGAGGTGTGTCCTTCTACAGAAAGTCACTATTCACCTGACAGCAGCAGGCTTTATCCCACTTGGGGCCCACTGCAGCTGCCCTTGGATTTCATGCGGTTCTGTCTCCACCCACACTTTGTTCAATCTTGCAGGCAATCAATCTTCCTTTGATTATTCTCATTTGCATTATGTCTTCAGTCTCCTTTTGACCGAGACTGGTACACCATGGGATGGCTGTCTGGGATGCTGGGGGAGAACACCAGTTCCTAAAACACAGTGTTCCCCTTAGTAAACATTGTCAAGAATCCCGAGCTGCTCTTGGGAAAACACATGAGGTGGCAGGGTGTGGGTTGTTAGAGAGATGCCTGGAGTGCCCACTCTCTACACAGCTGTCCTGGCTGTCAGACAAGGTGGCGTCCTCAATGGAAGTTTACACACTGTCACTTAGATGAGAAAAAACGATTCCCAGGAAATCAGCAGCAATCAGTGAGTCATCGCAGAATCCACGACAGAGAGAGACAATGGTGGGCCCTGGCTTGCCAAACGCCTTTTCTCCCTTCCTTTGTTAGCGTTGGAAATGTGCTGAGTCCTGAGTAGCAAAAATTACTAGTTGCACACTGAATCATTGTGAGCACTGATGGAGTGCTGTGTGCCAGGCACCGTGTGGTGCCCTTCCTGCCCTGACTCACCTGAACTTCACCAAAGCCCTCACAGTGGCCTCTATTGTTCTTCCCATTCACAGCTAAGGGATCTCAGGCTGCGGGGAGTGAAAAGACTCATGATCGTTCACAGAACAGGTGGCAGGGACAGTGTTCAAACCCAGATCTGATTTCTGTCCTGCCAAGGGCACGGCAACAGGTGAGCAAAATGCAGACTGGGTTCCGAGCTGTCTTTGTCACTCCAGCGCTAGGCTCACCTTGGGCAGGTCACCAAGACTCAGAAGCCACATTTATAAAACAAGACTAATATTATCTGTGGCCTGGTCTGTTGTCAAGGTGAATTGGGATCCCCTCTGTCCCTACAGAAATGCTTGCCACCTGGCAGATGCTGGAGGATGCGCAGGCCCCATGGGCATGGAGGGTCTCTGCTTTTACACATCTGATTTTATAACTTTTTATTTTGGCCACCTCAGGGTTTACACTGAGGAATAAGAATAACATTGAACATAATAACCATCATTTATTTTATGCAAGCATTGTGCCAAGAGTGCTATGTACACTACCTCATTCCACCCCACACAAACTTACAAGGAAGGTTTATTATCTTCATTTTAGCAGTGACGGAACTGAGTACCAGAGAGATTAAGTCACTTGCGCAAGGCTACACAGCTGGGAAGTGGCAGAGCTCACATTAGATCCCAAATCTGCCTAGCTCCTGCATCATTGTTCCTAACCACTGTCCTATATCACATACCTATTTTTTATTGCATTTAATGAACATTTATATGCTTACTCTATGCCAGGAACTCTTCTGAACACTTCAAATATTGACTTATTTAATCCTCATAAAAATGTCATGAGTTAGAGGCTGTTATCATCCTCATTTTTATAGACAGAGAAAACTCAAGCCCAGAGAAGCTGGGTAACTTGCCTAAGATCACATAGCTTTTCCAAGTCCAAATCCATTTTTGCTTGTTTACCAATGAAACCAATGCCATTGTTTTGGGGAGTGACTGGTTTGGGTTGTTCACAGACTTACTGATTTGTACAGCCATGCTATCAAACCGTACCCTTTGCAAAAGGGTAAAGAAAACAGAAATTGGTTTTCAACCCTCAGCCTCACCATAAAACAACTGGGGGTGGACACTGACCTCAGCAGGAATGCCAAAAAGATGCGACAGCAAGCCCTGTGCTGGGTAAATAATTTAAGAAACCCAAGAGAACCTCCACCCCTCTTGTCTGTAGGCAAAATAATTCTGGATTAAATGTCAGCCACCAGGCAGCCCTGCAGGGAGGCAGGAGCTGGAGAAAAGCCCAGGCTCTTGTTGGACAGGGAGACAGTGGATATGCTGTGCTGGGCTCTAAAGGTTAATTGCTCTGAGTTACATTGTGGCACTTGGTCCTGGTGCCAAATAAACTAAGACAATATTGACCAAGAATCAGCCAACATCAGAATGCAAACACACATGGAAATCCAAGTCCTTAGGCAGAGAAAATCCAGGTCCAAGTCGGAATCTGAATGTCAGGAAGATCAGCTGCAGGAGAGGCAGCCCCCTCAGAACCGAAGATCTGGGGCCATGTGTGCCAGCATTGTGCTGCTAGATGCGTTGCTTGTGCTGGGCCTTTGCACATGTGGCACTCTGTGCTAGAAACAGCTTTCTCCACTCTGCTGGACCCTGGCTTTTTCCAGACTAATGCCACTTTTTATTCAATTCTCATACAGAAGGACTTCTTCAGAGATTTTCCCCCAGACTGAGATGAGCTAGGACACCTCTTCAAGCTGCATATTCCCCCTTTGTTGGCTGCTGTTTGAACATTTTTTTCCCAGTTTATACATATGTCTTTTTCCCTGTTAGTCTGTGGCCCAGACAGGAGCTACACTCTTTTTATTTTTGCATCCTTTTGTAATCTTAGCACTTAACACAGTGCCTGGTATGTAAGTGTTTGATAAATGTTGAAAGGAAAAAAAGATGAGTGGACAAATGAATGAATAGATGGCCAGGTGGCTGCATGGATGGATAGATGGATGGACGTTTTCATGAATGCATGGATGGGTGCATGGGCTTCATGGATGGATGCACAAATGGACGGATGCATGGGTGGGTGCATGGGTAGGTGCATGGATTTGATCAATATTGTCTTAGTTCATTTGGCATCAGGATTAAGTGCCACAATGTTACTCAAAGCAATTAACCTTTAGAGCTCAGCCCACACACCCATTCATCCAGCCGTGCATCCACCTGTGCAGGAATGGTACTTGGATGGATGGTTGGGTGAATGGATGATTGAGTGGATGGATAGATGCCTCTAGCAGACAGCTGATGCAGGAGTGATAGGCGTTACCATTTTCTGGATTTCAAAAAGTCATACCTTCTCCTACTATAATTGGTCCATAAAATTATGTCAATCCATCCCTGGGGAAGAAAGCTGAAGCCACACTTCCCTTTTCTCAGAACATAAGGTATTTTAATTTGAACTATTAATCATTTATTCACTAACTGAGTTGAAAATATCTGTATGACTATTTGGGTTACTTCTCCCTACCAGCTACTGGGTCAACCTATTATTGACTGAACAGTTACTACCCAGTGCTATTTTTCTTGAATCCTGACATAACCCTTGGAGGATGAGAGAGAAAAGGAGAAATAGCATGTCAGTATTATTGTAAACATCGTGTGACCTCTTGGATTCCCTGAAAGGGTCAGGGACATTCCTGGATTCCTGGACTACACTGAGAATCTCTGCATTAAATTATGCGTAAGAAAGTATGTGGCTAAAGGGTTGGGGGAGGTAGGAGAGAGTGTAGGGGGCATAAATGGTGATGGAAAGAGATTTGACTTGGGTTGGTGAACACAAAAAACAATATTCAGATGATGTATTACAGAATTGTACACCTGAAACTTATATAATTTTATTGACCAATGTCACCCCAATAAACTCAATACATAAAAAAAAAATACGTGGCTCTAAGAGCTGGAGTGATGGATTTACTTTTTTGGTTTGCGTGTGTTTGGGTAACCTTCTGAATTATTTCTTGCACTTTTTTCCATGTACATTTCAATTTTAAAAATCAACTTTCTAAAGCCACGGTCACAGTTTGGGTCTATGAGAAGCAGCCACAGAGGTAGAGGTTTGCCCATAGGGAGTTTATCGGGTATGATCGGGTAACCTACCCCTCTTAATTAGAGGTACAGAAGCAGGACCCGAGGAAGGAATAAGGTAGTCTCTGTTACATAGTCGCATTGAGGCCTCAGTCCATCTGACCAGGAGCTCAGAGCTGGTCACCCTCCCAAGCTGTTCCCATGAAGCAAGGTGACCAAGTCCTCCTATGTCTGCACCCACCAGTCACTGTGCACTGGCTTCCCAGGGAAGCAGCCTGATCTGGGAATAGCCAGCACTGGAGAGAGGAAGACCATCCACAACCTCCCTTCCAGAATTGGGCGCTGAGCCCTAGGGATTGAAGGGGTGATCCAGGCTAGGCATCGCAGCCTCCCCTGCAGTCAGGGCTAGCCAACACCAAGCTTGGAATTAGAAACCGGTTTGGCTCAGTGGATAGATCGTCAACCTGAGGACTAAAGGGTCCCAGGTTTGATTCCAGTCAAAGACGCATGCCCGGTTGCAGGTTCGATCCTCAGTGGGGAGCATGTAGATGGCAGCCAATCAATGATTCTCATCACTGATGTTTCTATTTCTCTTTCCCTCTCACTTCCTCTCTGAAATTTTAAAAATATATTTTTTTAAAAGAAAGAAACTCCTCTGTTTGCCTCTGGAAGGGACCCTCTGAACACTGCTTCATCTCGTGCAGGCTCTATTTATCAAGAGTGTAGGCAGTGCCCAGCCAGCATGGTTCAATGCGAGCATCTATCTATGAACCAGGAGGTCAGGGTTTGATTCCAGATCAGGGCACAAGCTTGATCCCCAGTGTGGGATGTGCAGGAGGCAGCCAATGAATGACTCTCTCTAATTATTGATGTTTCTTTATCTTTTTCTCTCTCCCTTTCTCTCTGAAATACACACACACACACACACACACACACACACACACACACTGAGTGGCTAGATTATTATGATATCTGAACTCATAATAATCTGGCCACTCAGTGTGTGTATATATATATTAGAGACCCAGTGCATGAATTCCTGCATGGGTGGGGTCTGGCCAACCTGTCCAGAAGGAGGGACCATGTGTGGTTGGCCAGCCTGCCTGCTGTTTGAACTTCTGGTTGAGGGAACTTTGCATATTAGCCTTTTATTATATAAGATATACACTGAGAAGAGAATCCAAGATGGCGGCATAGGTAAACACCTACACTGCTGCCTCACACAACAATTTCAAAACTACAACTAAAAGACAAAACAGACCACAGGAAAGCTGTCTGAGTGGAAATTCTACAACTAGAAGGAAAGAGAGGGGCTCATGGAGACCCAGAGGAGCTGCAAAAAGCTGAGATATGGAGACGCGCGTATGGAGAGAGCGGGTGCCAGAGTACCTGGCTGGTTTTCTCTGGCAGGAGGGAAACGGAGACTCTCAAAGGCATTGAACCCCTTATCCTATGATACTAAACCCCAGATTGCAGCTGAAACTCATATGGGGGGAGTTTGGACTGTGAAAAGGGAGAGGTGCATGGAAATTCAAGGGAGTCACAAAAGATCAGAGGTCTGGTGGCACGCACGGCACTGCACAGAGGACAGACTGCGGATTGTGCCACTGGCTTTCGCGAGTGGGCAGGAGACAGACCCTCCCAACTGTGCCACTTCTGACTCCACTAAGCCCCTGTTTCGGGTGAAACCCTGGGGACCTAGACTCCTGTGGTCCTGTAGCGCAGGGGAGCCGGAAAGGGAGCTTTGTAGAGGCACTGTGCACACACACAAGGACTGCTCCAGCAATTACCCAGTCTCGTGAGACTCAGTGGCCTTGGAGGGCTGGGCCAACTGGAAGGCAAGGCGGTCCCTTAAGCCCTGAGACTCCACCCATCCCAAGCTCAACAGAGAGGCTTCTGCGGTTTTGCAAGTCTAGTATCATAAGGCTGAATCCAACACAGAAGTTCTCCCAGCATAGTGAAAATGTCGAGACAAGGGAAGGGATCACAAACAAAAGAAATGGAGGAAAACAAATGACTGGATATAGAGTTCAAAACCACGCTTATAAGGTTTTTCAAGAATATCCTAGAAAAGTTGGATAAAGTTAGCGAGAACCAAGAGGAGATGAAAAATTACCAACTAGAAATTAAACATACACTGACTGAAATAAAAAATATTATACAGAATCCTAACAGCAGACTAGAGAAAGGCAAGAATCAAGTCAACAATTTGAAATATAAAGAAGCAGAAAACATTCAACTGGAAAAACAAGAAGAGAAAAGAATCCAAAAATGTGAAGATAATGTAAGGAGCCTCTGGGACAGCTTCAAGCATACCAACATCAGAATTGTGGGGGTGCCAGAAGAAGAGAGAGAGCAAGATACTGAAAACCTATTTCAAGAAATAATGACTGAAAACTTCCCACATCTGGTAAAAGAAATAGACTTACAAGTCCAGGAAGCACACAGAACCCCATATAAAAGGAATCCAAAGAGGACTACACCAAGACACATCATCATTAAAATACCAAGAGCAAAAGACAAAGAGAGAATATTAAAAGCAGCAAGAGAAAAACGGTTCATTACCTACAAGGGAGCACTCATACGACTGTCAGCTGATTTCTCAACAGAAACGATGCAGGCCAGACGGGAGTGGCAAGAAATATTCAATGTGATGAATAGCAAGAACCTACAGCCAAGAATAATCTATCCAGCAAAGCCATCATTCAGAATTGAAGGGCAGATAAAGAGCTTCACAGATAAGAAAAAACTAAAGGAGTTCATCAACTCCAAACCAGTATTATATGAAATGCTGAAAGGTACTCTTTTAGAAGAGGAAGAAGAAAAAGGTAAAAGCCAAAAAATTATGAACAAATACATATCTATCAACAAGTGAATCTAAAAATTAAGTGAATTAAAAATTTGGTCAATGAATAAACTGGTGAATATAATAGAATCAGGAGCACAGAAAGGGAATGGACTGATAATTCTCAGGGGGAAAGGGGTGAGGGGTGTACAGGGAGAGACTGGACAAAAATCATACACCTATGGACGAGGTCAATGGGAGGGAGGGAAGGTCAAAGGGCAGAGGGAAGGGTGGGAGTTGGGTGGAGGGGTGCTATGGAGGGGATAAAAGAGAAAGAAATGTAATAATCTGAATAATAAAGATTTAATTAAAAAAAAAGATATACACTGAGTGGCCAGATTAGTATGCATTCAGATAGAGACCCAGTGCATGAAAATTCTCTGGTCTGCCCCCTCTCACAGTCAGAAAGTCCCCAGGGTTGGGAGGCAACCCGGCAATTAGGGAAGGCAACACCCTCATCACACTTCTGCTGCTACGAGTGCCAGCAGCACAAGCCTTGCTGGCCCTGGTTACCTGAGCCTCGGCAGCCCTAGGCAGCTGGGCAGCCTACATCTTCGGGCCAGCCCTGTGTGGCTGGGGGGCTGAGGGGACTGTGGGACTCCGGAAGCAGGTGCACAGAATGGCCAGACCTGCCTAGTGGCAGGCTCAGCTGTGCTGCATGCCTGCCACCCCAGTGGGGCTGAGGGGACTGGGCACCACCATCTTTGAGACAGTGGCAGCAATTAGCATATTTCCTCCTTATTGGCTGTGTGAACTGGGACAACAGTAACTGAAGTCACCATGCCCTATGTCCCCGCTGGGCGAGAGTGACTCCAGAGCTCGTCGTGCCCTTCCCTGCCTCCTCCATGCTCCAAGCCACATGTCCTCAACTGGCAGCTTGTAGAGCAGTGGCTCTCAACCTTCCTAAGGCCGCGACCCTTGCATACAGTTCCTCATGTGGTGGTGACCCCCAACCATGAAATTTTGCTACTGTTATGCATCGTGATGTAAATATCTGCATTTTCCGATGGTCTTAGGTGACCCCTGTGAAAGGGTCGTTTGACCCCCAAAGGGGTCATGACCCACAAGTTGAGGACCGCTGTTGTAGAGGCAGAGTATGATGCCACCCATCTTCCTACCCCAGCGCTTCTCCACTGGGGCATTTTGGCCTCAAGAGATCATTTGACAATGTCCAGGGACTTTTAGGGTCATCACAACTGAGGGAAGGAGGTGCTGTTGGCATCCGGTGAGGCCAGAGATGCTGCTAAACATGCCACAGTACATAGGGACAGTCACACCTCAAAGAACAACCCGGCCCCAAATGTCAACAGTGCCAATACTGTAAAAACCCAGTCCACCCCACCCAACATGGGTGGCATCTCCCTTTCCATAGTAATAAAAACAGAATTTACCCCTCAATGTTAGCTAAATATTCCATTCACATCAGGCATCCATCCCAATATGATGTGAAGACACTTAGTCCTGGGGCCTTGAGGGACCTTGCCCACGTACTCTGAGGTAGCACCAGGTTCCAATGTTGAGGAGGACCCATCCCCCATGGGGTTCCCTGCCAGAGCCCTGCTCTCAGCCTCTCTGCTAATCGCCAACCCCCGTAGAGGCCAACAAATAGCATGAAATGGTGGGAGCCATGGTCTGAAATTCCAGGAGATGGCATGTGGACCTTCGCAGGTCCCGGCAGCGAATCTCCAGGGACATGGACTGAGACCAGCAAGAAGCTGTGCTCTGAACTGAGTCAGGTGGGTCTAGCTTATGCTTTGCAAGGTACTCTCTTGTTAAGAGTCGGACAGTCAGATGGTCTCGCTGCACCTGGTATAGTTCCCAAAATGGTGCTTCTGTTAAAAATGTGCCTCAGAACCCTGGCCCATTTGGCTCAATGGATAGAGTGTTGGCCTGTGGACTCAAGGATCCCAGGTTTGATTCTGGGTCAAGGACACATGCCCAGGTTGCGGGCTCAATTCCCAGTACGGGGAGTGCAGGAGGCAGCCAATTAATGATTCTCTCTCATCATGGATGTTTCTATCTCTCTCTTCCTCTCCCTTCCTCTCTGAAATCAATAAAAATATTTTAAAAAATAACTTTAAAAAAAGTGTGCCTCAGATATTCAGGGATGTACATGAGCATAGTCAAGTGACCAGCATTCAATGAGGCCGGCAGGCAGCTTTAGGTTACATGTGGGTTTTGATACTACATGTCTGTCTGTTGAACTACCTGTATTTGTGTCTTTGGGTTTCTGTGTGCAGGAAGGAGCATACCCTTTTTCATATATGAGGACTGAACATTTCATTAGGCGCAGATCCTGAAGCCAGAGGCTATGTGCTGTCATTTTGTTAATCATACGATGCGCCAGGCACTGTGCTAAGTGCCTGTGAATTATATCATTTAATTCCATGCCTTGGGCACTGCCAGCATCCCAATTTACAGAGGATAACACAGAAGCACAGAAAGGGCAAGCCACCTTTCACGCAGCTACCAGCTGCTGCAGCGAGCTTCTTGCTCAGCTGCATGACCCCAGATCCTGGTTCTAACAGGGTGGGCCCTGGGTTAGGCCCTGAGAGACTGACCCCAGCATCAATATATGGTCTGGTTTGGGGTGAGATATCTGTCCTCTCTGAGCCCACATTTCCTCCTTACTCATACTTCTGACATCATAGGTCTAATAAGGAGCACGTTATCATGTACAGGAGAGCGATCTGGAAAATGCTAATTGATGGTGCACACATCACCACAAAGGAACACGTCAGACTCCTCATCTCAGCGAAGCAGGTGGGCTCACAGGACCACCCTGAAGTGTCTGGGTCGAGCGTCTCCAGCTCAGTGATCAAGAGCAGTGAGTGAGTGGAGGCCTGTGCCTGCGGGGCTGGCCCTGAGGGAGGTCTGGAACAGAGTTTGAGGTTTGCAGGACCTCTTTTCAGCACAGCAACCAGCTCCAGTCCGTATCCCAGGGCGCACGTTGATAACAGAGCTGACAACTCCATGAGTCCGTCAATATTTGAAGAGGGGTGGAGGCCGTCGAGCCAGGAGATTACAAGGCTAAGCAAGACAGGTGTGACAGTGAGCACCACCTAAAGCATGTCCGGTGGGGAAAGCCTATCCCAGGGAGCTGCTAAGTGGGCGCTGGGAGGTGGTTCCCTACCCTGATGCCCGAAGCCAGGGCTCTGCGTGGGTTTAATGCTCCGAGGTCACCACCTTTAGAGTTTTAAAGAGTTTTATCTTTGAACTTGTGTTGTGTGAGTAAAGCTCATGGGGCAACATGGTATAAAACCCCAAAGCAGAACACTGACAACCCCAAAGCTGACAGGGGTGCAGGGGGGTGGTTAGGGGGGGAGTGGAGGGGAGGAGTACGGGAAGTCTCACCCACTGCTGGAGGGCATGCAGAAGGTACGGCCACTGTAGGAGATCCTGGAGGTTTCCTATAAAACTGAACACACTCTGACATGTTACCAGCATCCATATTCCTTGGTGGTTGCCCAAAGAGTTGAAAACCTAAGTCCACAGAAACACCTGCACACAGACGTTTACAGCAGCTTTCATAACTGCAAACTTAAATGATCCTTTCAGCCATGAAAAGACGTGGAGGAACCTTGATTGCATATGACTAAGTGAAAGAAGCCAATCTGAACAGGCTGTACGATCACAACTATTGGACCTTCTGAAAATGGCAATCCTATGGAGACATTTAAAGATTAATGGGGGTGCCCAGCTAGGGTTGCTCAGTGGTTGAGCATTAACCCATAAACCAGTTCGATTCCCGGTCAGGGCACATGCCGGTGTTGCAGGCTCAACACCAGTAGGGGGCACGTGGGAAGTAACTGATCAATGAGTCTCTCTCATCATTGATGTTTCTCTCTCTCCCTCTCTCTGAAATCAATAAAAACATATGTGTGTGTGTGTGTGTGTGTGTGTATTATTAATAGGTGGTTACTGGAAGGGGAGGGGACTGGGGAGAAGGCAAATTGGGTAAAGGGGGGGGGGTAAAATCTATGGACAGTGAGGCATGCTGTGGGCAAGGGAGATATGTACAATATACACGCCCTGTCTGTTGCTGCCTCGTTCACAAGTGACATTACTGATGCCCACAGGCAGAGGGCCCAGTGGCCACCCTCTCAATTAGCCCCACAGGCAGTATAAGGGCTGCATGTCACATGGCAGCTGGGCTGTAGAGCCCCTGACAGCCCTGAGAAGCCATACCTTCCATCTACATCAGAAATTGTCTCAGATACAGAAAGGTCTTCCGAAGAAACATGAGCAACTGAAGAACAGATCCCTTCCGACTCTGTTCCCGCCTGTGACAGCCCTCTGCTGGAGACATGGCACTGAAGGGAAAGCCGTGATCCCTGGCTTCCTGCCCTTCAGCCCTCAACATGAGCGGAAGACAGGGCTGTTGCAGGAGGAAGTGTGAGTGTCTAGAGAGGACATAGCAGCCACTGGGTCAGCGTGGGTGGCACTCACTCCGTGTTGGTAAGGACGAACTATGAGCCATGTGAGTGAGGGGTGTCAGCCGTGAGTTAGGGCTTTAGAAGGCGACAAAGCACAGCAAATGGGAATGGTAACGTTCATGCTGGAGCATCGTCTGTGTGCCAAAAGGTTGCGGGTTTGATTCCCGGTCAAGGCACATACCTAGATTATAGGTTTGATCCTCAGTTGAGATGTGTATAGGAGGCAACAGATTTCTCTCTTTCTCTCTCTTCTTCTCCCTCCCCCTTCCTCTTTCTCTCTAAAATCAATAAAAACATCCTTGGAGGAGGATTAAAAAAATTCATGCTAAAAACTTGACATTTTAATTTTCCTCTCTTAAAGTGACTTTGTATAGCAGATGAAAAGTACAAGTAGAGAGAGAGATGTCAAGGAAGAAGGAAAAGCTGTGTGCACATCCTAATGCCTTCAGCAATGCTTCTTCCTCTTCTATAAGGGACTTTGCTTTTTTTATTTTTTTGCACCTGGTCCTGCAAATTCTGTCCCCGGCCCTGCCTCTGACACTACCATTAAGTTAACACTTGGTGAGAGTCTACAATAGACACATTTCTCGGTGTCCTCGAGTCACTCCGATCCCTAAGCTCCATATTCTTCTTCTGTAAAATGGGTGTAAAAATTTCAATCACAGTGTGGACACAACTGAGAGGGAGAGAGGCCAAAGGCTTTACGAAGAGTCAAATGCCACCCATGGGGCAGTTGTCCCAAATCATTCAGAGTGAGCCTGCCCAGTCAGGAACAGTAGTCCCAGAACCTGCTTTGTGGTGAGAAGACAGCCGTCATGGTTCACAGGGTGCTGGGGGTCGGGGATATAAAAATAAGCACAAAGGTGCTCAAGGCCAAGGGCAGCTGATGGAGACTTAGGAGGGAGAACAGCTGTTGGTTTGAGACAGTCTGAGTCAGGGCCAGAGCCGAGCCCTTGCACCTGCAGCTGCACTGCCTCTGTGCTCCTTGGCACCATGTGTGTGCATGACGGCTGCTTAATAAATAGGTTGATTTCATTCCAGACTTAAAGGTACAGCACTGATCTGGAGTCAAGTTCACAGTCCTAATTATGAGGCATCCGATTGTGAATTCAGTGTTTATTTAAATACCATTTTTGTCCCTTACATGTTGTATTCTGAAAGGGGTCTTCTCTGGCTCTCCCTGTTTCTCTCTCTTGGCAGCTTTGGCTTTTGCTTCATGGTGGGGATCACACTCTGTGGTTCTGTTTATTGGTAGGGCTCTGTGTTCAGTCATGGGGAGCCCAGGAGCATGGGGCAAGGCCTCTCTCCTCACCTCTCTAAACCAATGTCTATTTATAGCCCGGTACCCAGCAGGTACTCATGATGGATGCTTGCATGAGCACATTGATGAATAAAGCCACAGTAATTACTAGTCTGCATTTCTCCTAAATGTTTTTATTTTTCAAGAACACTGAATAGTATAATTTACCATGTTTCCCTTTTTGCCCTGGCTGTTAGGAAGCTCAATATCTTCATAACAAGTTTGTAAATCAACATGCACATTTTTAATGACCCTTGTCCCTATTGCTATACCCACTTTTTGTTTTTCTATCTCCTTTTGATTTATGCTCTCAGACTGTATTTGCATAGTCCTTGTGGGACATTTTAATAAATACCCCTCCTGGAATGAAATAAATTAAACAGCCTGTCCTGAACTTCCAATGCCATGCTCTGATCCCAGAGCAATGAGCCACCCTTAGGTTACCTGCTTTGCAGCTTCTGGGGCCCTTGGGGAGTGAAGTTTACATGAGTGGGGGCCGTTCCGTGGGGAAGATGCTATTTCCTCCCAATTTAATGATTTGGTAAGTGGTGGTGGAGGTGGTGTTCTGGAATCAATGGAGGTGAAAGGCAGACAGGACTGCAAAACCTTACAGAACGTGTTTTCCCTGCTCTGGCCATGACTCCTGATAACTGGGGAAGAAATTAACTGCCCAGGTCAACCTGAGTATACGAAGTGGGTGAGGGGCCCTGGGTAGGATGCTTAGAATGCCAGGGAGGCACTAGAGCGAGAGAAATCAGTTGGTTGGTTTTTATTGAAGAGACGCTGCTACCATAGGGCAGTCAGGGCACAGGTAGCCCCACCCAGACCATGTTTGCCCTGCCTGTGTACTCAGCCAGCAGGTTCCGGATAAGGAAGCAAAGGGCAGGGAGCCGGCACAGTTGACAGCTGGTCCTGGGCTAAACCAGCTGCAGACAAGGCACCTTGCACCAGAGCAGCTCCAAGTGACACCGGGGGACTGAAGACACTCCCTCCAGGGACTCAACAGGTAACCTCTCCTGGTCTTTTGAGGGTTTGTAGTTTGTGGCAGGCAGTGACCTGCAGAAGCCGGGGATCAGCGAAGGTTATTTGACCCCAGCTCTGCCACTGATTCACAGTGTGGCCTTGGGTGTCTGTTTCACCCTCTGAGAGATGGACCCCAAGATGGCCTTCTCTATAAGGTCTGCATAGGATGCGGAGATTATGTGTCAGTGGCAGGTGCAGTGCAACAGAGGTAGCTCCTATTTGCATAGAACTACTGAAGGTCACTTTCAGTGTAAAATTTGGGGCGAGGTTGGGGTAATCAGCAGTAGAGGAGTGAAGTATGTGATTTGGGGACCACTATCAGGACAAGGATGCCATGGTAAAACTGACTTTGAGGGCAGCTAGGAGCATGGTCTAAGACAGGGAGGAGAAGGGAAAAGAAACTCTGGAGTGTCATTTGCGAGCCTGGCTCTTTGCACAATTTAACACTCACAGTTGCAATCCTAGCTGCACGACTCCAGGAACTTGCATCGCCCTCTGCAGCCTTGTTCTCCGCCTCGAGAGTCATGGTGATTGAAGAGTGGGTGTGCTGCAGCTTCAGGCTCCTGACCTGTAAAATAGGACAATAATAGTGCCCAGATCAAAGCCAAGGTCATGAGGGCAGAGAGGACCCAGGCTGGAACACCTGTGCGCATGACGGATGTTAGCTGTGATTTTTGTCACTGCCATCCTGTCGTCATCTCCATTTACAATTAGGAAGCTGAGGCTGGGCAGGGGTAGGACATCTCTGGGTTTCCTAGAAAAGAGGTCGTGTCAAGGTTGGGACTTGAGTCACGTGGCTGAAGCCCTCGCCTCAGGAGCAGACTTTAAGTAAAACTAGAAAACTCCATCACCAGAATAAATTATACTTTAAGGCAAATATTTCAAAAATTTTAAACTAATGCCCAGAGATCTATGGGGAGCAAAATAACATGTTAGGTACAGATGGGATTAGTAACAGCACTCGTTCTTATTCGTTTAAGGTTTTGTGAAAATATATTGTTCATCTTGAGAACTAAGTTTTCTGGGTCCTCCTTAAATTTCGAACTAGTGGCTCATTCCCCCCACCCTCATCCAAGCTGTAATCACACCATCAGCCCTGGCGTGTGCAGTCCTGCTCCCTTCAAAAATAAAAGGAGAGGTGGACCCACCAGCCCTTGCCCCAAGTCCTGAGAAATCCTGTCCCCAAGCATGCTGAGGGCTGGGAGGGAGGGCTTTTCAGGGAGAAGGCAGGCACTTGGGGAGTGCTGGCCCGAAAGAGCCCACAAAGGCTGGGTCTGCTGGCAGGTGCTGCGCTGGGAGGCGGGGGAAGGCCTGTAGAGGCTCCCAGCCCAGTCCACGCAGGCTCACCGTCCTCTCCAGTTCAAAGCTGTTGTTGACTCAGTGTCAGCAGCACTTCTGGCCTCTGCCCAGAGCTAGGTGGGAAGTGGTTAAGGATTCAAGTGCCTGAGTCACGTGGAAACAGGTCTGACCCCAACTGCCTCTTCACAGCTTCTGGCCTGAGGACCGTTTCTCCACTTCATCACCCAATATGAATTGGGGCTCACCACGAGCAAGCAGGACAAGCGAGGTGCCTGCCCTCATGCAGTTTACCTTCTGGGGTGAGGGCAACGCATCTCGGTCTGGGTGTCTTTATCTGTGTAATGGGGAGTGACCGGCTGCTGTAGGAAAATGCAGCTGATGGAAAGAAAATGCCTGTCCCAGGCTGGGACTAGGGTGAGGCCAACCAGGCCCCTGGGGCAAAGCTGGGCAACACTCCCTGGCCATGCCTGTCCAGCCCTGAGAGGGCGCCTGTTTGCATTTGCACCCGGGCCTCTCCCTGATCCTGGGCCTGCCTGGCTCATCTTCAATAAGCCTTGGGTCAGTGTCACCTGCTGCCCTTAGCTTAATGATGTTTGGGCAATGCTAAGAATAAGGTAGTAGTTCTAAGACTCTGGGAGCATCAACCACTTATATAAACATAATCGACTAAGACATCAATTACAAGTATCCCAAAAACACTCAGCTCTGTTTTAATGAAGGCACCCCCTCCCCTGAACCTAGGTGGTCCCATAGCAGGACACAGGGTGGTCAGTTCTTGTGTGCCCCCTTGTGGAGGAGGCAGGTGGTACCACTGCACCTGGCAGTAAGGTGCTGGGGAACTTGGGAGATGCAGGATCACAGGACATGGAAGAGTAGGTCTGTTCTTTTCACTCACCTTGACCTTGCCTTTGGAGAGGGAAGCCCAGGGCTTCTTCTGCTGAGTGTGCCAACCTGGCCATGTTGGCACTGCTCTCCACTGGGGGTGAGGAGGGCTCACAGTTTGCCGATAGGCCATTGCATCAATCAGGGCATTTCTGTTTGCTCGGTGACTAATTCTGTAACCATCCACCCTCCGAGGACCTGCCTGATCCTGGGCCTGCCTGGCTCATCGTCAATAAGCCTTCGGTCAGTGTTACCTGCTGCCCTTAGCTTAACAGTTACTTTGCTGCCCCGGCTGCAGACTGATTGCTCTTTCTCCGGCCCCTGGGCCCAGATTTGCTGTTTGATGGGTTCCCAGGAGGTGGACTCACTGTTAACCTGCATCCAAACCCAATGAACACCAATCACGGGTGTAAAGGCCACTGTCACCTCACAGGAGCCTGATAAGGTTGGGTCTGCGATGTCCCCTACCCGGCCCTCACCTCACAGACAGGGGCAGAGGCATCTGCCCGCAGTTGGTGGGAGCAGGATCTGACCCCAGGCGGAGGATTTATCCCAGTAGAGGGCCTGACCCCAGTGAAGGGTTTGGCCCCAGGCAGAGGGTTTGCTGTTTCATCACCAGGCATGGCTCCCTTTTTTTTTTTTCAGAAAAGTAAGTCCTGGGAGGCACTGGGCCACGGGGAAGAGAAAATTGCTAGATCCTGCCCTGGAGCAGGTCCCTCCACCACGACACTGGCGACATTTGGGGCAGATTGTCCTCTGCTGCCAGTGTCCTGTGCACTGGGGTGCTCACTCTGAGTCCTGACGCTCAAACCTGTCTGCAGACATGTCTACATGGGAGGAAGGGGACAAAACTGCCCCCAGTTGGAGAAACACGGCCTGTGAGTTACTGAGAGTCAGAACGGAGAGCAGCACATTTCTAAGGAGAACATTTAATAAGACAATGGAGAAAGAGATCTTTAGTGTAGTTATACACCTGTCCCAGGACCACTTGGGTGCCCGCCTCATTTAACCTCCCCTGAAACATTGTGAGCTACAAGGCCTGTTGGACTGGTGCCATGACCTCTCTGTGCTTCAGTTTCTCACCAGAAAATTGACTAAATAATAGCATCTAACCCAGAGTGTGGTTGCCCATGCCAGGAAGTTGATGCACATATAATGGCAAACACACGAGGTATTTAATGTAGTCATCATGATGAACACTGGCCTTTTCCACAAGACAAATGTGTTCGGAGAGCACATGCCTTGCTGGAAGCCTCACCATGGAGGCTGGCTCAGGCCTTAGCTTTCTCTTGGAGGAGGAGAGTGAGTGCTTCCCACTCAGGCAGCCCTTCCACCATCCTCCCTCGGGGCACCCACACCCTCCTCCCTTCTCACAGCCAAGCAGGAAGGCAGACTGCCCAGGAGCAAGCATGCCCTGCACACATCCCCAGGAAAAGATCGATGCAGACCAGGTGTGTGTCTGTTTGCAGGCTGACCCAACCGACCACCACGGCATGCCGGGAAGGGTTGGGGACATGCTGAGGTGCCCCGGCTGGTGGTGATTGGTCCCCAGGGCCCTGCCTGTGTCTGGGAATCCCCAGCTTGGTTCTCTGAGTCAGGGAAGGCTGCACCCAAGAGGTTCCCAGCCAAGGACACTCGTTCACCCCGAAATACCCAAAACAGTGGCTCCCAGCGTTGGCTGTCATGGAAACCATCTTGAGATCTTGAAACTATAGGGATGCTGGGTGCCAGCCCTGGAGAGGCTGATGGGATCGGTCTGGCTGAGGCCTGAGCATGGCGATTGGAATGTCACTAGTGATTCTAAAGTGTGGCCCAGTTTGAGGACTGGCCTCAAGGACACAAATAGGAAGTGGAGAAATAAAGGGACTTCCTCATCTGAACGACCTCCACCCAGAGAAAGATTTACCCCACATTCTCAAAATGCTAGGCCCTCAAACACGAGTCCAATTTCAAAAACAAAGCGCCCTGCCATAGGGCAGCTTGTGTTTAATGTCAGCCATGGTCACCAAGCAAAACAACTAACACCATCGGCTCTGAACGAAAGGGCAATGTGACACCACCTTCAAATGCTGCCCTTCTCCAAATAAAAGCTAGCTCTTTCAAATGACGACTTTTTCTGGATGAAAACCTCTTTCTGATTTATTTGTCTCATTTGTTGAAGACTTGAGAAAATGTCACAGGAATCATTGTCTGAACGGCTCTGTGCCTCAGTTTTGCCATTTGTTAAATGGGGATAAAAAGAGTCCTTACCGCAGAAAGTCTTGGAGATACTAATAAGGTGGTCAGCCCATCCTAGTTGTCACAGGAAAGTCCCGCCTCCCAGAACACTCTCGCCCCTGGGACAAATGTCACCATCACTGTATTTCCCACACAGGGCCCAATAATAGAATCTAAAGTGCTGATAGATTCCTCAGTTGATTCTTACCATCAGAAAAACTTTAGGGGGGAACTGACAGAAAGTCCTTCTATATAGTAAAAGGCTAGTATGCAAAGAGACCGAACAGCAGAACAACCAAACAACCAGTCTCTTTGACATACACTGATCACCAGGGAGCATGCATGGAACATGGTGGGTGTCAGCCATGGTAAGATGGTGTCAGCCATGGTAAGATGGTGAAGCAGGTGAGTGGCAGGGAGCCAGTCAATGTCACTGAGGCAAGCTTCTGGTGGTTATTGAAAATTCTCTGCTCCCTCACACCAGGTCCCACTCAGCTCTCCCACCTGCTCCTAGCACGGACCCCACCCACACCCACTGCCAGTGCCAGAGCCTCTGCTTCCACCCACTGCCAGCACCAGCCCCACTTGCACCCACAACCAGAGCCTGCACCAGTCCCAATCACTCAGCACCATCAGCAGGTGTGAGCAGCAGTTGCCAGCCCTGATCCTGAGGGGCAATTGAGGCAGCAGCAGCTGCTGCTCACACCCACTGATGGCACCGGCTCCAATTGCTCTGTTCTGTCAGCAGGTGTGAGCAGGTCCAGTGCCATCAACGTGTGAGAGTGACAGTGGCAGGAGTAGGGCTTCCAGCATACAGGAGACTGGGAGATCATGGCAGCAGGGACCAGGCGGGGATATGGAGAATGGGCTGAGACCCACTCCTGTGCCTACAACAGCTTTTCAACCCACAGTTCCTTTTAAGGTGCTCAAATTTGTGCACTGGGGCTCTAGTCTATACTAATAAAACTGGACATCTTCCAGACGTCCTTCTGGACAAAGCCACAGTGGTGAGGGCTGAGGCAGAAGAGGTTAGGAGCGATCAGGCCAGCAGAGGAGAGCAGTTAGGGGTGATCAGGCCAGCAAGGGGAGCAGTTAGGAGACAATAAGGCCTGCAGGGAGAAGCAGTTAGGGGTGATCAGGCTGGCAGGGGAGCAGTTAGGGGGCAATGAGGCCAGCAGGCAGAGTTGGTTAGGGGCAATCAGGTTGACAGGCAGATGCAGTTACAGGTGATCAGGCCAGCAGGTGAGCAGTTAGGGGCATCAGTCCGGCAGAGGTGGTTAGAGGCAATCAGGCAGGCAGAGGTGTTTAGAGGCAATCAGGCAGGCAGGCAGGTGAGCAGTTAGAAGCCAGTGGTCTCAGATTTCGAGAAGGATATGAGCAGTCAGACTTCCCACAGATTGGAGAGGGTGCAGGTTGGGCTAAGAGACAGACACCCCACCCATGCACAAATTTTGTGCAGCAGGCCTCTAGTCCTATTTAATAAAAGCCTAATATGCAAATTGACCATCACTCTAACACACTAGCTGGCTTTCCCCATGTGGTCAAAGATGGCCACCCCCATGTGGACACAAGATGGTCACCACAAGATGGCCAGCAGGGGAGGGCAGTTGTGAGGGACCAGGCATGTAAGGGAGGGCAGTTGGGGGCAATCAGGCCTTTAGGGGAGGGCAGTTGGGGGCAACCAGACCTGCAGAAAAGGACAGTTGGGGGGGACCAGATCTGCAGGGGACAGCAGTTAGAGTTGACCAGGCTGGCAGTGGAGGGCAATTGGAGGTGACCAGGCCTGCAGGGGAGGGCATTTGCATAGGGACCAGACCTGTAGGGGAGAGCAATTGGGAGGGACCAGACCTGCAAGGGAGGGCAGTTGGAGGTGATCACACCTGCAGGAGAGAACAGTTAGGGGTGACCGGGCCAGCAGAGGAGGGCAGTTGAGGGGAACCAGGCTGGCAGGGGAGGGCAGTTAGGGGCAATAGGGCTGGCATGGGAGCAGTTAGGCATCGACCAGGCTAGCAGGGAAATGGTTGGGGGATGATCAGGCTGGCAGGCAGTTGAGCAGTTGGGAGCCAGCAGTCCTGGATTGTGAGAGGGATGTCTAACTGCCCGTTTAGGCCTGATCCCTGGGAAGTCAGACATCACTCGAGGGGTCCCCAATTGGAGAGAGTGCATGCTGGGCTGAGGGAGACCCCACCACCACCACCACGTGCACAAATTTTGTGTACCAGGCCTCTAGTATATAATAAAAGGCTAAAATGCAAATTGTCCCCATGGGTGGGAGTTCAACTGACTGAAGTTAGACATGCACTGACCACCAGGTGGCAGCATGGAACATGGAAGGTGTTGGTGATGCAGTGCTGGTAGTGGGTGATGGTGGAGGCACTGTCGGCCCCAATGGGCCACGATGAGAGTGGGATCCTGGCAGGATGATGAAGCAGGTGAGCAGGCTGCACCAAGCCAAGGCTGGTATGAGCAGCGGGCCTGATTGCCCCACCAGTGACCCCAAAGATTGGCCCTGATCACCAACCAGGCCTAGGGACCCTACCCATGCACGAATTTCATGCACCAAGCCTCTAATACCAGTAATAATTACGACAATGGCAACACTTGCATGGGCATCATTGTGTGCCAGGCCCTGCCCAGGGCACCTTGCATAGATTAATTTAATTCTCACAACAACCTCTTAAAATGGGGGCTGTGGTTATCCCCATTATACAGATTAGGAAACTGAGGCCCAGCAAGGCTGAGTAATTTGTCCAGGGTCACGTGCTCAGTATGCAGCCTGGCAGCGCTTCCAAACTCAGTGTTCATCTCCACAGCCCACATCCCTGCCTACATGCTACACTGCTCTCTACGCAGAGTGCCCAGTCCTGGCTGGCACATGGCAGGCCCATCCTACACGTCAGATGTGATTATCATAACCATTTTATTGTTTGTACTATCTTTGGGGCATTAAAAGACTTGCCATTCCATTGCCAACTTTTAATTGCTAAACTTTTAACTCACATTTTAATTGCGAAGGTTTAATTGCGAAGCATCTTTTTTGCCCTCCCCAGATATTTTGACCTCACCTTGTAGGCTGAATATATTCATTTCTGCTGATACTGACATCTGCCAATAGGTGGCAGCACCCCTTTGTTTTTGTCCTATGTGAATTCTGCTCCTCACAAAATTTGAAGCAAGGGCAGGAGGGATTTCACAAGACACATTTTCAGTGCTGCTGGAAAGCAATTATTACCCGAATCCAGGTTGTCACTCCCACGGATGTTCCAATGGCTTTTCCTTCTTTCTGGACACCTGCGCTGAAATCTAGAGAGGCTCTGAAAATGTGCAATTACAGGACATTGTAACCCCAGCTCTGCGGGTGACAAAGTTTCTCTCCTGCCCACACATGTCACACTTCTCCCAGCTGAAGACTTTGCATAACCTCAAACATTTTCAAAACCTCAAACCCCAACTTGGACTGAATTTAACTTGAATAGTAGGAGCTTCAAAGGTTGTGTAAAAAGCTGCATTTAGGGAGACAGAGTTCGGTGGGGGTGTGTATTTGTGCATAAGGCTTTGGTCACAACCTTTAACCTAGGAGCCTCAGTTTTCCCATTTGTAAAATTGTCCTGCTGATTGTCTGTAAAGGAGGGAATTAGTTTACTGCTAGCAACCTTCTTAGAACAGTTTCTCACTAATGGAAAGCACTCACCAAATTGGTTGTTGTTACTATTTCATTAGTGTGGTTGTTAGAGCTGTTATTGTCATTATTTTTATACAGTGTGGGTTCAAATCCTGGTCAGTTTTACTATGGGCAACATATAATTTATCAGCCGCTTCAATCCACTTGTTTGCAAAATGAGTGTTTATTACCCAGAGTGATGTTGAATAGGGATTGATAAGCTTTCCAGAAAGCCATACATCCATGATAAAAAAAAAATTAAATGAGCATGACTGTCTTCCTTTTTTCTTTCCTTTTTTTTCCTAGTAAAGCACAGAGATTAATTAAAACAAAAGTACACTCTCAGATAAAGAGTGTGGGAAGACTCAAGAGGTGAGTTGCCACCTTGGCTATCTCCAATAAAACCAACATTTGAATTTCAAGTAATTATGATGGTCCACAATCCATGATTCTTACACTTATGAATGTAAAACACGTGCTTAGCTCACTGGCTGTACCAAACATTTGCCAACCCTGGTTTTGAGGATTCAGTATTATATTCATAAGTAGAGGCCTAGTGCACAAAATTCATACATGGAGAGGGCGGGGAGGTGTCCTGCAGCCCAGCCTGCACCCTCTCCAATCTGGGACCTCTCAAGGGCAGTCAGACATCCCTCTCACAGTCCAGGACTGCTGGCTCCCAACCACTCACTTGCCTACCTGCCTGCCTGATTGCCCCTAACCACCTCTGCCTGCCAGCCTGAACACCCCCTAACTATTCCCCTGCCAGTTTGATCTGTTCCCCTGCTGGCCCAATTGCCTCTAATTGCTCTCCCCTGCATGCCTGGTAACGCCCAACAGCCCTCCCCTGCAGGCCTGGTCCCCCTCAACTACCCTCGCCTGCCAACCATCTTGTGTCCACATGGGGGCAGCCATCTTTGACCACAGGGGAGCAGCCATCTTTTGTTGGATGTGATGGTCAATTTGCATATTACCTCTTTATTATATAGGCTGCCCCATTTGTAGATGAAGTGATGACCTATTGTGATTATGCACACCGTGGATTTTATAAATAGAAATACTGTGAAATACCTAGTGTTCTGTATGTTTTAGTGTTGCTCAGCTTTATTGCATGGTGCAATTAAAGAATGTGTCAAATCCCCAGATCCTGTAATCTACCAGATCCCCCCAAGAGAACCGGAGGTGAGATCTATGGCTCTTTTCTGCTTACTTGATGTGTCAATTTCCAGGGCACAAAAACATACAGGGGGCAAGAGGCCTGTGGGACCCTTGCAGGTGCACTGGCTGCTTTCAGACAGAAATCAGGCCTGGCTTGTATTCTGAAAGCCACCAGAGCAGGTGGGTCAGTGGCCAGATGTTGGAAGTGGGGTTATGCTGGAATCGCTTTCAGTGTGTGAAGTAGTGTTGAGGTAGCAAGGCAGTAGGTCTAGAGCAGCTTGAAGAGCTCACTTCTGGGACCGGCTGGACTCTGGGTCAGATCCATCCTTGCCCATGTGTCCTGAGTGGGTTTGGGAGACTTGACTGCCTCCTCTCAAGGGAGTTGTTAAAATGTGGAGCATCCCAGCAGTCAGGACCACAGCAGCCTGTGTTTGCATCTTGCCTCTGCCATACACCTGGGTGACCTTTGGGAAGTAATGGAGCTTCCTGGGACTCAGCTTCTTTGTATCTAGAGCGAGATGATGATATCTGTCTCACAGGTGCTGTGGGGCCATATGAGAAGATACAGGAAATGCACCTCGAAAATAGAGCATGGAGAACAGCATGCTAAGTAATTGCTTGCTGTTATCATCCTAGCTAATAAAAGGGTAATATGCAAATTAACCATCACTCTGTCACAAAGATGACAGTGCCCATAGCAGCCAAGGTGGGACACTGGCAGTGTTGCTCCAGCAACACAAGCGCTGTGTCCTTGCCCTGGCTGCACAGAGGGAGGGAGGGGCCTCTGGGGGCAATGTGAGCCCAGTATCCCTCGCCCTAGCCGTGTGGAGGCAGGGAGGGGCCTCTGGCCATAGGCCAGGGCACAAGATGCTGGCATTGTTGCAGGCTGAGCTGAGGGACCTCTCCCACCACACCCTAGTGCACAAATTTCGTGCACCAGGCCTCTAGTTGTGATTATTACAGACACTCTCAGAGGCTTAGTGATGGTGTGGACTTGTATGCCTAACATGCCAGGTGAGGGTAGTTACCAATGATTCATCCCTCCCTCCAACCAATAAGTAATGGTTAGCATGTGATAAGTGTAAATGCAGTGCAGAGAACAGAAGTGGCAATGGTGGATAAGACAGACAATCCTGCCCTCATGGTTCTTATTTATTTGGGGGGGGGCAGAAGTTACATATTCAGTGTTGCCCTCCAAATCTGGGCCAGTGGTTATTTATGCCTCTTATCCGCTACCATGGTCCCCTTATGCTATGTTAGCAATTTATTTTATTCATAGCATCATACCCTATGTCTTTTGTTTAACAAACATTTCTATATTGTTTATTATGAGCTAAATATTATTCTAACCACTTAGCAAGACTTAATTGATTTAGTATGTATGATTCCTCTGAGGCACAGAGAGGCTAATTAACTCACCTGAGGACACACAGCAATGAGAGGCAGAGAGAGGGTTGAAGCTCAGGTTGTCTTGCTCTGGCTTTGTGTTCATAACCACCTACCTACCAAGCTGCCGTGTCATCAGAAATGGCCTGGTTTGTGGTTTTCTTGTTTATTGTTTGTCCTCTGTCCACCACCCCCCCCCACCCTACACACACACACACACCATGTTGCAGTTCTGTGAGGTCAGGGGCCTCATCTCTTTAATTCATAGTTGTAACCCTGGTGCCTGGGGCAGCGTAACATGCAGAGTTGGTGCTCAGTATATATTTGTTTAATCAGTGAATGATGAAAATATAGCCAAATAAAGATATAATTACAAGTAGTGCTATGAAAAAAAAATCCAGTGCTGGGACAGGTTGTAACAGAAGACCTAATTTAGTTTGAGGGTCAGAGAATACAAAAACTTGTAAGTATTCCTTTAATTATCTTCATACTAAAATCTCCTTGGTATATAAGCTGTCATCAAGAGGGAAGAAATGCTACCCACATTGAATACACGGTTCATCATAATAAATATTTACCCCAGAAATGAAACGAAATTGAAAATCGGGGCTACATTTGACTTGAACTTTGTGGATTAACGGTCTAAAATGTCTCTTTCCCCCCAAATAAATGTAGGCCTTTGTGATGACATGCCACAGTAACTTGCCAGGTCTCTACTTTTGTTTGTCTTGAATTTTAATTTCTCTCTCTTTTTCTCTCTTGCAGGAACCATGGGTAACCAAATGAGTGTTCCCCAAAGAGCTGAAGAACAAGAGAATGATTCAGAAACAGATGCTCACGAGGTAGAGTAGCTGCGGTCACTGAGCATGAGCTACCACCAGGCAAAGCGGTGGGGGGTGAAGGGGCCGTGGGGACGAATACATGGCCTGCCCAGTGCTCATCTCATGGGCCTGCTCTCCCCATGGCTTGTCCTGTTGCATTCAAACCTCTGGAATCCATTACAGAGCTTGGCAAAAACGCAGGCTCTGGGGCCCCACTGAGACTCCCTGAATCAGAAGCAGCAGGGCTGAGAGCCTCAGGATCCTGTGTCTTTAAGGACCAGCAAGGTGATCCCTCTGCAGCCAATTTGATACCTGCTCCCAGGTGGGTTTGGACCAGTTGGTCTCAACTGGGGGTGATTTTGCCCGTCCCCACCAGGGGGCACTTGGCAATGTCTGGAGACATTTGTGGTCCACACAACTGAGGTCGTGCTACTGGTCTAGTGCGCAGAGACCCGGGATACCGCTAAACATCCTCCCTTGCACAGAACAGGAGTCAAATGTCACAGTGCAAGGATGAGAGACCCGGGTCGATTCGTTGTGTTCGAAGCCTCACTGCACATCAGAATCAGCCAGGAACCAGAGGCCACCCAAGACAAATTGCATTAGAACGTGTGTGGAAGGGAGGCCAGACTTCCAAATGCCCAGAGCCCCTCACATGTTGCTTGTGCAGCCAAGGGGGAGCGGGGGGGCTGCTTGTTTAGGAATTCGTCTTTGAAAGACTTCTCTGGAAGGCTGAGGCCAGGGACACTGGAGTGCGGCTCCTCAGGTCTCTGTAACCAGGGAGAGAGAGCCTGCACTTCTACCATCAGGGGTTCAGAGATGGAGTGAGTATGAGACCTGGAACTCCTCCAGAGGAAGAGAATGCCTGTGAGCCAATATTGATCAGATCACAGGGGCTTCCTGCTCGGAATGGAAGGCTGGATTTGAAGAAACGGCCTGAAAACTCATAGGAGGTGTTCAACCTGACTGCACACTTTCATTACCTAGGACTCTTAAAACCCTCTGGCTGGCCCCACAGCCCAGCTGAAACCCTTCAGTGGGCCTGGCAGCAGCCGGTTCTAAGTTGCCCAATGAGTCCATGTCTAGCCCGGGAGCCTCTGGCCTGCAGGGCGAGGCAGTCACAGGGAGCCGCGCCGTGTGCTGGGCCCGTTTGAAGGTGTGGGCTCCGCCCAATGTGCACTACTAAGAGGTTCCTGACTCTTACTTCCATCAGGAGTTGGAAAACTGTGTTGATGAAATCTCCTGATGTTTAAATATTGGCAACTGATTCCAAAATGATTTTTAAAATTCTGTGAGGCAAATAAATCCACTTTGCACCCCAAGTATTGGCCCAGGAAAGCCGACTGTAACCTCAGGGCCACATGGTCACATGCACTTGGTGTTTCACTTTCGTGAATTCTTGGTAGAGTTCACAATAAACTTGAAAACACGGGCTTACTTTAAACAATGAAGACCATTTCAAAAACATAAAGAAAGGAAAAGTTTTCTGCATCCCCCAGGAAGGAACACCTTTTAGCTGGTTGCTGCTGTTTAGTCTTTTTGTTTTTATTTATCTCTGCACTTATTAACAGCTTACACTACTAACAGAACTACAAAATAAGACACAGTGTGCAAAGCACATAGCATAACATCAAAGTTCAATTAATGTCAACTATTAGTGATATAATTTAGATGATTTTATTCCTTAAATGACATTACATACCATTATTTTCTCTATTGTGATTTTTTGCTTTCCATGTGTGTATATGTGCATGTCTGTATGTGTGTACACACACACACACACACAATCTTCTTTAATATCTATAATAATTAAAGGGTAACATGCTAATTAGACCAGATGTCTTCAGGATATCATTCTGGACATCCTTCCTGACAAAGCTGGGGCTGGAGGGAAGTCAGCCCGAGTCCTGGGTGGTTGTGGGATGGCCAGAGGAGAGAAGCAGCCCAGGTCCCGGATGCCAGAGGGAAGCCAGTGCAGGCAGCCAGGGGAAGGAAGGCCTACTCTTGCACGAATTTTCGTGCATCAGGCTCTAGTCTACAATAAATGACAGAAAAGAAAAATATCAGCTCGGAGCCCTAAAAGTGGGAAAAGGCTGCAGCATGAGATGAGGGGGGTGTGGAGCAGGCAAAGGCTGCGGCGAGCTCCCTGTGTGTGCAGGTGTGTTGACAAAGGGCCTGGCTGTGTGTGCAGGACGGTGGGGCAAGGCTAACCTCACAGGCTTCAGAGTCACGCGCTGATTGTTCCCCACTAATCAGTCAGCCTGGGCGTTCCATCGCCCATGCGTCCCCCTGCTGCGCCCGCAGACTCCTGAGTTGAGATGCACACAAGTAGTGTTCTCAGAGTCCTGGGAATCCATCTTTAGGGAAGATGGAGTTTTTCTGAGGGAATGCTGGGAATTCCCAGAAACACGGCCTTTAAATTAAGTTTCATCTTGGGAGGCACCCCGTGGCCTCGAGGCCTGACATTCCCAAGAGACTTGACTGACACTGGCACGTGTCTGAACAGGTGGCGTCTAAGAGGGACTGTGTTCACAACGGGACTCTGGTGATGGTGTCAACCCACACGGTTCAACTCTACGACGAAGGTCAGTGCCATGGGGCCCTCTCGGGGCTAGGACTGCTGATCCTGGTTACAGAGAAATGAGATGGAGGATTGGAGCCACAGGCTCACCTTGAAATACGGTGTCTGTCACCTGGGGTGCCCTAACAGTGTTCCTAACGGGTGGTTTACGCCACTGAAATGGGTTGTCTCACCGTGCGGAGGCCAGAAGTCTCAGCTGGAAGTGTCACAGGATTGACGCCTTCTGAGGGCTGAGAGGAGGGTGGGGAGAGAGGAGGTGCTGTTCCCTGCCTCTGGGTGAGCTCCTGGGGCCTCAGGCATTCCTTGGCTTTCACATGGTGTTCTGTGTCCCCATAGCATTATCCTTCCGTGCATCTGTGTCCAAACTGTCCCTGTTAATAAGGCGCAGTCACACTGGGTTTTGCTCCTCGGGGACCTCATCTTTACCGGTCATCTGCAAAGGAGGTCATGGGCACTGGGATTGAGGGCTCCATCCTCCGTGGGCACACAATTCAACTCCAACAACTCAGCCCTCCTGATGAGGAGGCTGAGATTTAAGGCCAATGAGATGAAAGCAATGGAGTAAGATCACGGAGAGTGACCTGTGGAGGCAGACAGACCTCCTGGTCAAAACCCCTGTTCTGACCTTCCATTTAAGCCGCGCCTGGCGCCCTCTGTCACTGTCAAGCTGTGCCCTGTGTTCCTGACTCCCAGAGTGGTCTTGGGCCAGAGCATCCCTGCCACCACAGGAACCTTTAGACCTGCAGATTCCGGGACCCCAGCCAGACCTCCTGGATCAGAAATGCTGGGGGTGGAGACCCTCCACCCCCGTGTTTTCTCACACTCTCCTTCTGAGACCCAGCAGGTGCTTCTGGGAGGCATAAAGAGGACTGGAATGGCTCTGTCTAGAAGGAGCCACTCAGCTCCGGGCCCTGTGGAAATCCCTCAGCAGATGATAAGCGATTGCAATGAAAGCCAGATTTTAGGAGTTTCAAATGAAGTTTTCCAGTTCAAAACAATCTAAATATTAAGGGCCTAACCTCAAGCTGACCACATCATAAATGTCAACCTCTGCTCTTATAGTTTTTCCTACCTCCCATCTCTTAACAAAGGTCACTTTTTTTTTTTTAAATCACCACCACCAGGTTATCGCAGCATGAAGCATTAAACATTTAAACTCTGTAGCCAACTCCACGCGTGTTTGCTTGGCTCAGGGCTCACCAGGCATCCTGCCCACAATAAGGTGTTCCTGTGTTTGTGCCCACAGGGAGGGGCCACCTGGGTGGAAGGTCACCAGTGGCCGGTCCCCTTTTCAGCTCTATTTTCTCCTCTTAAACCAATAAACTGCACAGGGGGTTAAATCATGAGTTCTTTTTATTTTAAGTTTAAATCCTCACCTGAGGATATTTTCCCATTGATTTCTAGAGAGAGTGGAAGGGAGAGAGGACTGGGGGAGGAGGGGAGAGAGGGAGAAACATGGACGTGTGAGAGACATATCAATTGGCTTCTGCTTACACAGACCCCTACATTCCCTCCCCAGGGCTGGGGAAACTGCACCCAAGGCCCGTCAGTGCCCTTGACCAGGAATCAAACCCTTGACCCTTCAGTCTGTAGGCCAACACTCTAAACATTGAGCCAGCCAGCCATGGTCATGAGTCTTTTTAAAATGACCACTGAGAAGATAATCCCTCCTCTGAAATTCTCAATATTATAATTGAGATATTTGTTAAAATACCTCATTAGAACTCTGATGAAGCAGCTTGCTTTGACTAAGAATACTTGGAGCCTAAATATAGAGCACCATATCTGATGCTCAGATTTCTGAGGATAAATTAACTCATTTCATTTCTATTTTTAAAGCCTTTCCAGAGCCCTCAAGTTTGTAGGCTAACCCCTTGGAGTAACTCCTTGTTTTATGACTGATATTTAAGAATGTTAGTTGGTAGTTGTAGTGATAATATTTAAATGTTATGAAACAACTGATTTTACTGAATATCCATCAACTGCCAGCTGCCCTGTGCAGAATAATGATATATTCTAGGGAATATGTCATTTAAATCCTTACAGCCACCCTTTGAAGAGGACTTGTGATTTCCTCCTCGCTTTATAATCATATTGAGGCACAAAGAGAAGAAGTATCCTGACCAGGTCAGGTGTTTAAAAAATGATGGGTTCAGCATTAAACCCAGGCCATTCCAATCCACAGGGTAAATTCTTTAACAGCTAGAGGCCAAGTGCATGAAATTTGTGCATGGGGTGGGATGGGGGGGCATGTCTTTCAGCCCAACCTGCTCCCTCTCCAATCTGGGACCCCTTGAGGGATGTCCAAATGCCTGTTTTGGCCTGATCCTACCTTTAGCCAAGGATTCTTATATGTGCCCTACCTGAATCGGGCCTAAATGGGCAGTCGGACATCCCTCTCACAATCCAGGACTTCTGGCTCCCAACTGCTCACCTGCCTGCCTTCTTAATTGCCCCTAACTGCTTCTGCCTTCCAGCTTGATCACCCTCTAACCACTCCCCTGCCAGCCTGATTAATGCCTAACGGTTCCACTGCCAGCCTGTTTGCCCCTAATTGCCCTCCCTTGCAGGCCTGGTCCCTGCCAACTGCCCTCTCCTGCTGGCCATCTTGTGGTGGCCATCTTGTGTCCACATGGGAGCAGGATCTTTTGACCACTTGGGGGCAGTATTCTTGTGTGTTGGAGTGATGGTCAATCTGCATATTACTCTTTTATTAGATAGGATAGAGGCCTGGTGCATGGGTAGGGACCAGCTGGGTTGCCCTGAAGGGTGTCCCGGATCACAGTGAATGTTCCCTTGGGGCCTGTGGTGGTTTGCAGGCCAGCCACACCCCCTGACGACCCAGTGGAGGCCCAAGTATCTGGGATTTATTTATCTTCTACAATTGAAACTTTGTAGCCTGGAGCAGAGCTAAGCCTTTTGATTGCTCAGTGGCTGTAATCATTGAAACTTTGTTACCTTAAGCAGAGGCCAGGGTTTGAGGAAAGCTTGGCTTCCTCCATTGCCAGGTGCAACCCAACCCTCCTTCCTGCTCTCTCTGTTGCTGTAGCCATCTTGGTTGGGTTAATTTGCATATCTGTTCTGATTGGCTGGTGGGTATGGCTGGTGGGTGTGGCTGGTGGTGTAACAGAGTTACAGTAATTTGCATATTACTCTTTTATTAGACAGGATGGCCCTGAGCTGCCCCCAGGCACAAGTGCTCAGCCCCCCACTGGACAGCATGACTTTCTTAGGAAAGAAAACTGAGTGCCAGACACAAAGTGTTTTTCCTGCCCTGAAGAGATCTGTGCCCGTCTCTCCTGATGGCAGGCTGCCTGTAGCATTGACCTGATGCCTTTTCATCTTCTGTAAACTCTTGCACAGTTTTTTCATGGAAAGTGAAACTCTTTAGTATGTTGTCTGTTTGTCTGCTCTGGGAGAAAACTTTTTATTGAAACCAGATTCAAGATGAGCTGGCTTCTCCCAAGCTTCCTCCTAGGAAATCAAGGCTCAATTTGGCTCATCCAGAAGTAGCATTTTATTCTTCCCAGAATCACATCAGGAAGGTATGTAAACTATCCCCATCTTTGCAGGAGTATAAAGCCTGTCACTCCAATGGGTTTTTATTTTAATTTTTTATTAATTTTAGAGAACAGGGAGAGGAGACAGAAAGAGAGGAACATCAGTGTATCATTCCACTTACTTATGCATTCATTGGTTGATTCTTATATGTGCCCTGACCAGGGTTTGAACCCCCAACCTTGGCATATTGGGACAATGCTCTAACCAACTGAGCTACCCAGCCAGGGCTCCAATGGATCTCCTTCTGCTCACTCACACAGATTGGATTTGTGTTTGAGTAAGTGTATGAGTAAGTTAATGTTTTAAAACATATTTGTTTTTAATATTTATCTAAGGTCTCAAATCACTGTAATCTCATTTCCCCAAATGGATTTTTTTCCTCTTAACTGAGAAGACAAAGTGTTTTCACTTCCATCCAGCTCCTAAAAACTCACTTCCTCCCATATCATTGTTTTTACCTCTTTTCTCCCATGCTAACTGCCTCCTGGGCAGATATGAAGAGCCTGGAGACTCCATTTCAAGGAGAGAGTTGGTAGCCACTAATTGGCTAATGAAATAGGTTCTGACCAAGCCCCTGAAACTCTCTCCAAGTCACTGAGTATGAACATAATTTAAACTGGCATAATTGAGTCGAGGCAGTGGGGAGATTGTTAACCCTGTAATGGTTAAGTTCAGCTTCAGGCACAGCTGGACCAAGGGGTCCAAATGCGATCCTTGGGCCTCTGCTCCCTGAATCTTCTGGCTCTGTGTTCATCTGTGTTAATGTCACCTATGGGCAAGCATTCCCAAAAGGGATGGCCAAGGCCACCCACTCTGATGTACCCCCTACTTGTTTGCCAACCCAAGCACAAAGGGAAAAACTCTATTCTAAAAAGTTCAGCAAAACTCCCAGGATTTCTTTAATTAGTCTTGCTCAGATCATGTGCGCACCTGGGAGGTAAGCATTTTAGCAAAGGAAATAGAAGTGCCAGATGATGGACATGGGTATGCACTCCCCCAATTTGAGAGCCGAGCTTCTATGTCATGGAATGTCCCGTGTAAGAAATCCTAGTTCTCACAAGTTATCAAAAAAGCACTTCACCCATTCCGTGGTATCAAGAGCTATGGTTTGCATCTGTTGTAATCTCTAAATGCATTGAAGTCTCATCTAGATCCTGGGATGTAGAAAATGCATCCTTGATCAAAGCAACTTATTTGCACTTTTAAAAAATCTGTCGACAGGAAATTCTTTTCAGAGCCATTTTCCACGGCTGTAGCACTCACCACTGTTCTTTTGGTTTTCAGCCAGAGAGTGAGAAAGAGAGGAAAAGGACCAAGAGAGATCAGTTGATGCTCTTGGCATTTTGAAAAGCCCTTCCTTTTTTGAATTGTAGTCTCTCCCTTTTTGTCAGCTGTTTCCTTTTCTCCTGGCATGGACCATCCCCGCAATTCATTTATATTCACTCTGACACTTCAGCCGCTTCCTGGATTCCTGGCACCCGACATATTCATCTATCACTTTCCTACTCCTGCGCTCCCCCTCTCTCCTATCCCCCTTAAGAATAACATTGACCATGATGGTGAATTCTGGAACCACAGGGAAAAGGCTAAGAAGAGCTAGAAATTATGGTTAATGTTCCTGCAGGTGATTTCTTTGAGGTCCAAGTTTGTGAGGAAACCCTGCTGCTTGCTATGGGTCTCCCTCCCAGTGGGTTTCCTCTGTGCTCCTCAGAGTTTAATGGAGAGGCTGCCCTTCTCATAAGAACCCAGTGCGCGCTCTCTCTCTCTCTCACTCTTGCTCTCGCTCCCTGCACCCCTTCATGTTTGTTTGCTCCTCATTCTAAACATTGGGAGATACTAGAATTTGTCAACAATTGCTAATGGATGGATGTGTGTATGTATGCCTCTCTCCATGTTAACACCCACTATGAGCAGACCAAAAGATCCTCAGTCCCCCGTTCTCTTTCTCTCTGTCTTCCTACAATCAGATATTAAGAAGTAGCTGTCGCCCAGCTGGTGTAGTTCAGTGGTTAAGCCTCAACCCATTCACAGGAGGTTGCTGGTTCGATTCCCAGTCAGGGCATTTGCCCAGGTTGCAGGCTTCCCAGTAGGGGGCGTGCAGGAGGCAGCCAATTGATGTTTCTCTCTCTCTCCCTCTTTTTTCTTCTCTCTCTCTAAAATCAATATATTTTTTTAAAGAATCTGTCAACAAATTATAAAACAGAAAGCAATGTTGGCAAAGCATGGCAGAAACCTTAAAAATACTCCAGTATCTGTCAACTATCAAGACCCACTATGGTGAAGGCAGTATGCCAGGTCCTAGGCAAGAGTTTCCTCCTTCAAACTTCTCAATAGCCCTGCGAGGGAGCTACTGTTACTCCCATTGTACATATGAGGACATTCCAAAATTTTAGTGACTCAACCAAGGTCATACAACTTAGCAGTAGAAAATCTTGATCTTTAACTGTGGTTCCAAAATGTGTGGTACATTGTATCCTATATAATAAAAGCCTAATATGTAATTCAACCAAACGGTGGAATGACCAGTTGCTATGACATGCACTGACCACCAGGGGGAAGATGCTCAACACAAGAGCTGCCCCAACCCACAGGCCCCAAGTCAGCCAAAGTGGGTGCCAGTGGGGTCCCCCTGATCACCCCGCTGGTCCCCCCACAGATTAATCCTGATCGCTGGCCATGCCTAGGCACCCTTCCTGTGCATGAATTTCATGCACCAGGTCTCTAGTTGCTTTATAACAGAGACCTAGAGAAGAAGGCAGTTGAAGGTCAATGCAGAGGTTAAAGCAAAAAAGTTGCTGGTAGTAGAGTCCTCCTTGCAGAAGGTGCAGTCCTGGGCAGCTGATTCAACATGTCTGACCCCACGTGCCTAATGCTACACCAGCCTGAGGCCTCAGTTGCCTTCTCGTGTGGACATCTGCTCTTCTAGCCTTAAAATAGAAACATACTGAGTCTTTGTTTCTGAGATCCTTTAGTATTCTCAGCAGATTTCTACCCATAACCTCCCTGGCTGTTTCCTCACTCATGCTTCCTGACAACAGCTAGCATTCTGGGCACAGTTCTATGTGCTCTAAGAATGCTAACGCAAGCTATCTTCATAACAAAACACCTCCTTGTACCAGACCACCAAGGCACAGGATAGGTGAGTAACCTAGATTCAAATAGGCACACGAGTTCAGTGGTTCTCAAATGCGAGTAGAACCCTCCACCATCACCACCACCACCACCACCACCACCACCCCCTGCCCCCGCCACCAGGGGGGCAGTTGCAGTGTCTGGACACATTTTTGGTGTGACAACTTGGGGATGCTACTGGCATCTGGTGGTTGAGGCCAAGGATGCTGCTAAACATCCTAATGCTCCAGATGGGCCCCCTAACAAAGGATCCAGATGCCAGGAGTCCCAGGGCTGAGCAGCTTCTTCCAGAGGCGAAGCCCAAGCTCCTACCTGCTCCTGCCTCCCAGGGGAAAGTGTGATTGTGTGCATCTCAGAGGTCCCTGTGGAGAGGCAGGAAGTCCTTAACCTGAGCCTGGGGGATGCAGCAACCTGGGGTGGACTTTCCAACAACGGCTTCCTCCAGACCTTCTGTCCCTCTCTCCTGAGAGGAGTAGGGTCTGGGGGCAGCTGACAGCCACCCTCTGCTCTGCAGGCGACGGCCCTGTGTGCGGTGGCGTTTGTGTGTGAAGGAAGCGGTGTCGTCCGTTGCTCACACTTGTGTTTCCGCGCAGGGCTGGGCTGAATAACGGCTGTTTGTGTTTGTGTTTGCAGTGGACTTGGGGATAAGTGTCCAGGAAGACAGTGTGGCCACTTCTTCCCCCCAGACAGTGGACACCAGCGCCGTCGCGGCTGCCGGCGGAAAGAATCTCGGGAAGGAGGCCAAGCCCTGGGCACCAGCTGCTAAATCGCATTTTTTCTTGCCTCTCTCTCGGCCTGTACCAGGGCGTGCTGGAGACCGGGGCGAGGATTCATCGGAGCCACCCCGCGCGCCAGGGCAGCCCGATGTCAGCTCCGCGGGCGCCCTAGGGGACAAAGGCGCGAGTGACAGCATGGCCCTGTGGCCGGCAGCTGCGCGGGGGCCCGGCCCCGATAAAACGCCCGTCCAGACCCCCGACCGCCACGGCCTCCCTGCCTGTCGGGGTCCGGCGCCTCTGCCACCTGAGTCAGTGGGAGCGGCCCCCTCCAAGCCCAAGGACTCCGGCTTTTTTAACAAACTCTTCAAACTGGACAGGGGACAGGAAAAGGCCCCCGCTGTCAGCCACCAGGAGGCCGAGGGTGTGGCGCGCGAGGACCAGGCCTTGGACATCCCTGGTTTCCCCGGGCCGGCGCACGATGTCCCCACAGAGAGGGTAAGTGCGGAGGGGACGGTCCGCTGGGGCCCCTGGGCAGGACGATGGCACACAGAGGCCTCTGCAGGCACCCGGGGCCCTGGCAGGTGTCGGGCGCTGGCCCCCTGGAACAAACAGCACATTGTAGCGGTGCCTCCCGTGCGTCTGAGCAGAAACATCTGTTTGCAGACAGTGCCACTTAAGGCATCTGTTTTATGTAAAAGCCAGCAGAGGTGAGTTACATACAGATGAATCCCTCATTCCATTTATCAAAGGGGAAGCAAGACAGGTTGCATCTGGGATCAATGGCAGCCGGAGGGAAAGGCGTTAGCAGAATAAAAATGGTTCCTAAAGATTTAACTACCCTCCCGACTGGGTGGCGTAGGGGCTTTCCGTGGAACACATTTCGCTTCTCACTTTTCAAAGCCTAGATTGGTCTTTCACTGTCTTTTGCAGTAAAGGGTGGATTTATGTAAAGAGCTTTTACCGATAAGGGCTGATTCTTTTATGTACTAATTATTTTCCAACAACCTGGAGTAATACCTTTGTAAAAACTAGATTATTTTTTAAAGGAGGTATCCAGAATTCATTTTTTTTCTTGACACTTTTTTGGCCTGCACAAAGAAAGGCACTGGTTCTTTTGATCTTAAGAAGAGCATGAGTTTTGAATCATGAAAATATTTGTTTGTGTTCAGGGCAGAGAAAAGAGATCCTTGAATGAAGAAGGAAATAAAAATGAATACATTGTCTTTCAAGGGATTTGTTTCCTTAGTTAATAGATTTTTAAATGACAGTATTTTTTCAGACTTCGGGGTTCAATCAAGTGCCTCTAGTTGAGGTTAGAACCAGGAAAGAATTAACTGGGCTGAGTTATGATTATATGCTCATGTGTCAAAGACCAATATATTTGTCTTACTAACAGCGAACTGTACGGCCACGCTGCGGATGCTGATGCTGGCTCCATTTGTTGAGCACTTACAGCGTGCCAGACTCTGTTCTAGACACTGTACATAGATGGTGTACATTGCTCTGCAGTTCCACGCACCTAGGGTAGTGTGAAGAATTACATTGTAAATATTAAACAGCAGCTGAAAATTCTGAACTGTTAAAACTGGGGAACAATCGCTGGGCTATCAGTTGTTAGTTTCTTATTATCAGTATTCTTGCTGTTCCTACAAAAGTTGAGTCCAAGAAATACAATATTCAAATTTTCCCTGCAAAAGTTTAGAACAATTGCCCTTTAAATGCCCTCTTCCCCAAATGCACCATTTTGGGAGTCCATTGACTTGTTTTCTGTCTAATTCAAAGTAGGTCTTTCCATGCATCCAGGCATCAAATCTTTGCTGAGTGTGCCACAGCGAGGCACGGGTGAGGCCCGGCCACATGGTGGACGGGACGGAGCGTTCCTGTCCTCAGAGAGTATGCAGTCCAGCAGGGAAGAGAATAAAAGCCCCAGAGGTGTTATACGAGGTGTCAGATGTCTGCTGAGGATAGGAGGCAGGTGTTGGAGAGGGAGCCCCGACACGGGATAACTAGCCTCGCTAGCCCAGGGAACAGTCCCTCGCTGTATAACCCTCTCACAGAACGGTGCTTGTCTCGGGGCTATAAATGGGTCATCAGAATTCATGGATATCTGAGAAGCTGTGTACCACTTCACTCTGAGTGCAGACACTGATGAAGTTCACACTATTGATCATGAGCTTCGAAGCCCATCCTGAGCATGTGACCCACTGCATAGTCACTGTTTTGTTCACAGGGGCATCTGAAGCCAACCATTGCCTGACTTAGGAAAAGACTGAGCTACTGGTTTGGGACAGGTGTCGAGTACCTCCTCCTAATCCCCATCTTAAGGAAGTAAACCAGGTCAGCATCTGATTGCCACACTTCACACACACACACATGCACTTCCCCATAAAACTCAGTGCACCCAACCCATTCCTGTTTCAAGAACAGTGCAGAAGTCTCCAACCTGTGCTTTCTCCACTCAGCTTTCCTATTCATTGAAGACTGATGGGCAGCACCTCAATTTGAGTGGACTGACTTTCAAAATGATTTTGGAGTCAGAAGAAGGGGGGGGCTTGTAGGAAGCATGGCTGGTATCTGATATAGTCAAGCCCCAAGAGATGCTCTGAAGGTACAGTGACCTCTCAGAAGACACCCCTGTTGTAACTTGTCTTCTTCTGTGAGTGAGTCCACGCCCTTAGGTCCACAAACAAAATGTGCATCTGTTTTTGTGACACTACCAACCTCCAGTCTTTGCTTGGTGGTACCTTGGAATTGGATGGCACTCTATATTCTGCATATTAAAACACAGACATGTCATGAACTAGCCATTCACTGTTCTCCTTCAGTCTGTAAACTTGGGGATATGTAAGCACATAGGCCTGCAAAGATCTTTCACACAAAAAAGCAGCTTTCTGATTGCTCAGGTTTCTCCTCTGGTTGCTGGTGGCACAGTATATCTCTGGAGCCACACACACACACACACACACACACACACACACACACACACCAATTGTTCTAGAAGTGTCATGAGAGGACCCAGCCCTGAGAGAAAAGAAGGAAGAAAACTCCTTAATCAATGGCCTTCTGGGGGGAGTAGCCCTTATGCATAAATGGCCATCAGTGTATTGATACAGAGCCTGAGGAGTGAATGATGCCTCAGGCTCAGCCATGTGGCTCTCCCTCCCTTCCTGCATGCAAGCCAAGAGGTGTGTCCAGCCCCTTGCCCCTCGCTGGATTGGAATTCCAGCCACAAACCCACCGAGCTGTGAATTGGGAGAAAGCTGCCACCATTTCATTCTGTGGGGGAACACAAATCTTTTGTTTCCAGTTTGACAGTCTGATTTTTATGCCTCATAAAACTACATTCAGGGCAAAGCAGGATTCAAACAAGGCCAGGATTCATGAACAAACACAGCATTTACTATGTAAGCCAAGAAAAGATAAATTCTATGCCTGGAAGGTTTTGCTGCACTGAGATTCCCATAAGCCAACGTGTAGGCAAGGATAAGACTTCCTTTTTTAATTTTCCTCTCCTCTCAACCACTGAACCAGCGCTATGCATTGCAGATTCATCACACACACAAAATGACAATTTGACCTTTACTGGTTAAAACACGCATTCGAGTATGCACACACACACACACTCTCACACAATATCTGTTGTCATCCAGGCTTCCAGAAGTGTCTTAGTGTTGGGGGTAGGAGGGTGTCCCTCAAATATGTTGTCAAGCACAGATGCGTGAGATGGAAAGAGGACTGTTTCTTTTCTTTTCAACGTTTAATTAAATTCGGCACTTGTTATTTAAACACCAACCTTGTGCAAGGCATTTAGGAGATGAAACACCATCCTAGCCCTTCAGTAAGCATACAGTTCCGTAAGAGGCACCGTTTTTAAAGGAGAATTATGATACTTGCACTGATCTGACTACAGATATGAAGAAAGATCCTCAGTGGTCTGGCTTCCTCCTCCTCTTTTCTCTCTTGAACCCCTCCTTTCTGGATTTGTTTTCCCAGAAAGTGCTCTTGTCAAAGCCGCCACCATGTGGCACCTCCCACCCTCTGCCAGGTCAGGTGTGTCTCGTCCATGCCCTTCTGGACCTGCCTCTCACACCTGACACAACAGGCCCTTCCTGAAGCAGCATCCGCACCTGCTTCCCAGCCCCCCTGCCTGGCTGCTGTCCTTAATCTCCTTGGCTGGATCCTGTCTCTCACCTTGGCGTCCCTCAGAGTTCAGCTCTTAGCTGTCTTCTCTCACTACCCTCACTTCCTTACAAATCACCCCCTGGTCCCAAGGATTTAAATATCAGTATCTGCTGACGAGTCCTAAATTTCTATCTCCAGCCTAGATCTACCCCTGAAATCCAGGCTGCACTATCCAGCTGCCTTTATTCGAGCTGAATGCTCACTGAATCTCTATTGGAATGCTCACTGAGCATCTCAACCTCTATATGTCCAAAACCACAACCACTGTGCCTATATGCTCGGTGCACAGCCTTCCTTATCTCAGTGAATGGCCACTCAGTCCTGCCGCTGTCATTTAGGATTGGAATTATAGAATTACTATTTTTAGTAAAGTAGTCAATTTAAATAGAAGCATTGCAGTCAAGGAGCCTAGTTTTCAACTCTGCTTCTGTTGCCTACTGGCTATGTGACCTTGTGCAAGTTGCTTAACCTCTTTAGCCTTGGTTTCTTCTTCTGTAAAATGGGGATAATAATAGTATCCAGCATGTGCTCACATGAGATATTGGTTTTTCTCCCTGTCACTCCACATTTTAGTCTTTGTATTCCTCCTTTCCACAGTCCTCAACCAAAACTTCAGAGGTAGCACAGTTGAATCTAATTTGAAAACTACATAACCAAAGGCCTAAGTCCAAATGTAGGTTTTAAAAAGTATAGGAGTTGTGAAAATATTTTTAGAAACAATAGAATTTAAATGCCCATACGCATTATACCTGGTTTCTGAGTCTAATGTTTAAGGGTGTCTACACCCTTCACTATATTTCCAAGTGTACTTTCCACTATTCCCTTAAACTTCTCCTGTCAGTATGACCAGCCCTGACCTTGGCAGATATCCACTGCTTCACAGTTTTCTCTGCCGGTATTTCTTTTTCTCTCTGTTTATCAAAAATTTACTTCACCTTCAACCCAAGTTCTGAAACTGATCAGAGGCCCCCCCCTTCTAAGGGGCTCTGGCAGCATGAATCCCTCTGGCTATATCTTAAGTTAAATTCTGTGATAAAATCATTTAGAAAGAATCCTCTCATTAAAACACCAAAACCCACAGGGGATGTCTGTGTTTTCAGCATTTATAGAGATGAAGAAATCAAAGCCTGAGAGAAATCAACTCACTTATTCCAAGTTTCACAGCTAAAGGAGAATTGGCCAACTCCATACTTACCATTATGTTTTTACCAATTATGTTTTTACATTATGTTTTTACCAATTACTAGTATTTGAAATGTGTGCAATAAGGTTGCAAATAGGCAAAATGGAATACTGTTATTTTGAGGGAGTGCTATTCAAAAATGTTAGAAAATCATAAATACCAAGTTAATCTCAAATTAAAAATAATAATTGAAAAAAGAATCACTTGAGTCCAATATTAGAAGGCCAACTGAATTAAAATCTGTGTGTGTTTTGGTTTGGTTTGGCCTCAGGGCCCCTAGGCCAGGCCATCGCAGCTTAGTTAGCGAGGCAATAAGAGCCCCAGAGGCAGGTGCTGGAGCTGGCTCAGGGTTGTCACAACCCCAGGACCAGTCCCTCTTCTCCAGTGCCCTCTGTGAACTGGCTAGGCTCACAGGGTCAGCCCTGTGGTTTCAGTTGGCTGCCTTGTTTGCAAGTTGTCATTGTCACAATGTCCTATCAAATGAAAGGTATTTCCTAAGATTTACTTGGGAGACATTGAGTCACATGTCCATATTTAGAAAAGAGGCTTGGGAAATTTCTTCAGCAAAAAAGCAGGCTCTGCCCTAGCTGGTTAGCCTGCAGACTGAAGGGTCCCGGGTTTGATTCCAGTCAAGGGCACATATCAGTTGTGGTTTGATCCCCAGCCCTGGTCAGGGTATATGCGGGAAGCAACTAATCAATGTGTCTCTCTCACATAACTGTTTCTCTCTGTCTCTCCCCATCTCTTCCACTCTCTCTAAAAATCAGGTGAGGAAAGAAAAGAAAAGAAAACAGGCACTGCTGGTAAAGATGATGTACCACAGATAGAAGAAGATACATTTTTTTCCTACCCAATTTTTTATCAGGAAGTCATAAAGTGTGTGGAATTATAGAGCTGCTGCAGCATCATTTATTCAATACACTATTGCACTAAGTTTTACTTTGACTATGACCCACAGTAAGAATAGATTTCACATCTTGACCATAGATACATGTGCATACATGAAACAAACATGTACATACATCATAACACAAAATGATGCTATTCGTACAGCGTTAATACAGGCTGCTATTTTCTTTTTCACTTTGTCCGATGTCAGTTTTGAACCACTAAATTAGTTTCTAATCCACTAAGAGTCACAATCTAAAGTTTGCAAAACTTTATTCCACTGTAATCAATTTCTTTTCAGACATGGAGACAGTGGTCTTGCTGCCTGACTGTTTCTCGTGCACCTGGGTGCTCCCATGCCTGGTACTCATAGCGGGCATCATGTTTCCCAGCTGCCTGACTAAGCTGAGGATGACACTCTGTGACCACTTTCCAGTGGATGCTCGAATATATTATCGCAATCTCATTGTCAGCTCTGCCTAACGCTCCTTTAAATACAACATGGTTTCAAATATATGTCTGACATAGATGTGTTCACTTAGGTAAACTAGGTAAAATCATATACGTGTATATGATTTTGGTATTTTCAACTCATACTTTAACCTGCCTTGGTGTTCATCATGGTTGAAATATCAAGTGAAGGGTATGATACAGTTTGTGAAATTAATTGTGATTTAACTGTCCTTTCATGTTATACAGTTTGATTCACTCCCTCCAGGATTAGAACAAAGCACTGAGGTATTGAGTGGTTACTAACTCACAGAGAGGTGAAGTCAGTTGCATAGAATCACACAACTAGAAAGCCTACATGCTTAGCCTCTGTGCCTGGAAGTTCAAAAAGAGGGAGCACTTTGAACCTTTTGAGACATCTACTATATGTATAAAATTTCTGGAAATGTCAGTCCAATAAAATTGACCTAGAACTAAGACCCCACCATCAAGTAATTTTGGAAAATACTACTTGCTTTATATTATTGGTTCACAATGGACACCAGTCTACTAAAGGCTCTGAGAAGTCCTGCAGCAAGCCATCTATTTCACTTTGTTTAGCTGAGTGTTTCTCAAACTTAAATGTCCATATAACTATTTGTTGTTTAGTCAGCTGGGCATGTCTTTCAAGGAACAATTCTAAGAAATGCTATGTAGCCATGTAGACCAACTTTGGGAAATGGTATTATTTGACCTATTGAGTGTTAAACAGTATTTTAATTAATTGATAATGTTTTAATTGGCAAAGTTGACATATTTTTAAAGTAGGAGATCTCAATAGAATTCTACACTTCAGACATTTCTGAAAAATGGGAAATTTTGTGGAACGCAAGTTGTGACTCTCCCTTGAGATGGGCCTTCGCTCTCCTGTCACCTGAGTCTCCACCCCTCCATGGATTCCCAGCAGGGCAGCTGGGGGTGGTGTCCCTTACTGCAGCACTGCCTTGTCATTATCTGTGGAAGAGTTGAGAGTAAATTAATATATTCCTGCACAGCACTTATCACAATTTGAAGCCACTTAAGATGACCATCTGGTTAATAAACTGTAAATCCAGCCCGGAGTCCATCCGTTGACATGTGTCAAACAATAAATAGGAGACATGAATACTTTTATTTAATCATTCAACAAACATCTGAGTGCTCTCTCTGTGCCAGGAATGGTGTTAGTTTCTGGGGTGATAGAACCACACACCTCAGGGGAGCTTTCTTCCTATAAAAAATAAACAAACAAGAAAATTAGCAAACAAAACAAATCATTCCTGGGTATGAAAAGGGCTATAAATGAGTTTTGAGATAGAAAGTGCCGGGACTGACTGGCAGACCCTGAGAGGCCGATGAACAGACTGCTCTCACACACATTCCTATAAAAGAGAGGCTAAGGCACTACTATTGCCACCTAGTAGCCCTGTTTGCCTATCTCCTTAGGTTTTTATTATCACAACAGCTTCAACTAAAATTAAGCTCTATATACAATCAGCAGGGTAGGTATCCTTGAGAGAGCACATGCTTCTTCTACAAGGCCGAGTCTAAAAGACTAAACATAGAGATCCTAGCAAAACACCCGGGGAATCGGACTTGTTTGGAAAAGTCAAGGCAGGAGCTGCCGCCTTCGGCAAGGTCCCCTCAGAGGCCCCAACCTTTGGGAGAATCCTCCTTATAGACCTTCCAACCAAGTCCCTTGCTTCCCCACAAGAAAATAGCAGGCTGATCAGTAAAATTGGGTCAGGGAGGAGAGTGGTCTAATCAGGAAATTCAGGGGAAAGGATGTGATTTTTCCCTTTTCTTCACAATGCCAAGTCATTCTTAGAAAGTCTGCCACCTAGTTCTGCCAACATTCACCAGTTCTCCCACTATGGGAAAGTGTCTGTTAAACAGATGGCAAACAGGTTCTAGGTTTTGGGTTATTAGCTTTTGCATTTCAAAGTCATGTTTTAACGAGTATTTTTCCTCTAATAAATGTGAAATGCCATAGTCAGAACCTGTTGGAACTAGTCGTAGAACAGAAGAAGCTTCCACAAATCTCTTTGCCCAACATGACCTCAGGATCACTGTCCACCAACCCTATGCCCACAGCAAATGTCCATCTTTGTTCCATCTCAGGCACAGTGGACTTTAAGAGTGTGCCAACTCACCTGTCCTTAGGAATGTCCCCAAAGTAATGACTGCTTCCGAAAGAAAGAAAGAAAGAAAGAAAGAAAGAAAGAAAGAAAGAAAGAAAGAAAGAAAGAAAGAAAGAAAGAAACATCTTACGGCATATTTCACTTGCCATTGGAAATTCATTTCCTCCTTCAGTGGAGGAGTGGCTGAGAGTAGGAAACCCTTATTTATAGGGAGAAAGCATGAATTGCTTTCTTTGACTGATTTCCCCTCCTTTCTATCTATGACTACAGTGAGCAACCAGTTTATTTAATCTCAGGATAGCATCCCTGCCACAGTCAGTGCAGGGATGATTGAAGCCCCTCCATTAAAGTGCTGGGTGCAGACTTCTGCCAAGATCTGAGTGTGTAGTATCCTGAGGGTACGTCTACAGAGCGTCTTAACAGGTGTTGATCTGATTATGTAGAGTAAAAAGCATCTTACTGGGTCATTGATCCAGCCTAGCTCCATTCAGTTAGTATAAGCAGATAAAATGAACACCATTCCTCTTTTCCTAAAGAGAGAAGGAGCAATTGGTAAGGAGCAGATTTAGATCAGTGTCATTGCAACTTAGATCCCCCTTATGGAAACATTTCAGGAGGCAACAGAAATCTACCTTTCACGTTTTGATATTTTATGTTCTTTTTATTGCCCTCTAAAATCTCCAATAACTTTTTATTGTTGTTGTAAATCCTCACCTGAGGATATTTTTTCCATTTCTTCTTAGAAACAGTGAAAGGGAGGAAGAAAGGGGGGGGGAGAAAAAAAGAGAGAGAGAAAGAAAGAGAGAGAGATACATAATATAATTTGTTGCCTTCTGTACTCACCCTGATCAAAGTTGGGGATCAAACCTGCAACTCAGGTACGTGCCTTTGACTGGGAATCAAACCTTGACCCTGATGCTCAAGCCAATGCTTTACCCACTTAATCACACTGGGCAGGGCAGAAATCTCCAGTAACACTTAATCATCTACCTGGACTGCTGGGAAGTTTGTTTGAACCATGGCATTTGGGCAGTACCCAGTTTTAAAGTTCTAAAACACACATGCTTTCTCAATGAGCAATTTGACATCGAGGAATTTATTGAAAAAAGGTACAAATTTTCATGCACAAGACTTCTTTTTAGTTACAGCATTACAATAGAAAGGTTGGAAAGATACAAAAGTGCCAATAGGACAGCTTTTATAATGATAATGGTACCACCCTTACACTGGACATCAGAAACAAAGATGACATAGAAACAGAATCATAGATCGTGTGAAGACAGTCATAATATAACGTTAATCAAGAAGACCAGGTTCCACAGTAGCATACACAGATGGATCCCTTTTGGGGAAGTAATACCTGCCTGCCCGCTGGCCCATGTTTCATCCTTCCACCCAAAGGCGTGGAGAGTAAAAACTTGTAAATTGTTAGTAGTAGTTTCTTTCATTAGGGAGATAAAGGGGAAATTTTATATTTTTCCTCTTTGTTCACCTATATTTTCTCTTTTTTAGAAAAGGAGAAAACACAGCATACTCCCTAGCTACTTAAAAACAAAACACTACAATCAAGATAACTTCCTGATTTCTCCACTAGGCTGCGCTGTAAGGATTGAGGCATCCTGAGCTCAGTAGAAATATCAACAGCAGCTCCTAAACTTTAGGACCTAAAGGCTGCTGCAAGGTTACTTGATGCTTATAGTCATTCCCACATTGTGCGGCCCTGAGCCTGCATGGCAAGTCCTTGCTCAGAAATCACGATGACTTTTAAAGATACACTTAGAGTTCGTGTGCAGTCACCCCCAGTAGAAGACGGGAAGGAGAGATATTGTAGTTGATGGGCAGTTTGGGGAGCCCTCTCATAACTGGCATTTCTTATGGTGGTGCTATTTGTATTCATTCCTCTTTTGTACCACAAGGTTGAAAGAGGGGGATACAGTTTTATCCTTTGATGCAAATGGGGCAGGACAGTGGGGGAATTTTGGATTTGGAGTGAGTTCCTCCTTGTTTGTTAATCTACTTTCTTTTCAAGGCAAATTGGAAGAAGTAAATTCCACCTTCAAGAATGAACTCAATGCCATTTTTCTCCCTAAATCTGACAAAGGCTCTATGCAGGTGACGGTGCTCTCAAAAGGAAGAAACTAAAGACTTAGTGATTGCCTGGAGACCACTGTTGCCTAGCAAACTGTGCCCTTTGTGCCATTGGGGCATCCAAGTAGGAGAGGAAACTGAGCTTTTCCTTTTATTTAGGCAGCATGTGGCTCAAATTTCTAACAGATGGAGAGGAGCAGAGTAGTGAATTTTTGTACCATTCAATATTTCTCAGACAAATTTCCCTGTGTTAAATAGTACATTAGGCCCTGACTCTTGGTACAGAGGTACAACATAAAACCAGTGAGGTACAATCAATGGGGAACTGTAGACATTTATCACAAAATGTTCCAGATGAGGCGTTTTTTAGCCTTGATCGTCTTGCCTTTACTTATACTTTCACTTTGACACTGTCAACTTAGCTTAAAGGAGCCTGAAATCCAGTTGACAACTTATAGATGAAAGAAGGCCCCAGAAGTTCCATATGGGTTTTATTATAGAAAATCAAATTATGATACAGAGGCATTATTTTTCAATGTGACAAATTGTGATTACTTCACCAGTGTTCCTATCTGATTGCTTTTTGAAGCCAACAGAAAGGGGGGAAATGGCAGGCTCCATCCACATGATGCAGCACAAACTGACACCAGGAACACCTGTTGGCTTCAAAGAAGCTTCCAGATGTTGCCTGGAGAACTTGTGTGCCTCTTTCTAAGATTTCTGTTTGCTGAGAATGATCTGGAGGTCTGATGAGAAGAACAAAATCATATTTGTAGTTGAGGACCAAGATCCTACAAACTGCCCAATAGTTAAGGCACAGACTACACACTGGTGGCCTTTGGTTGGGTCATCTTCCCAATCATGTAAAGCCTGGCCTGTAGAGAGTTTTTAAAATTTGCAATTAGTGGCCCACATTTTGTGTTCATTGTAATTTTTAATGAAAATTTAAAAATTATAGAATGGTATCCTTGTCTACCAATACCACCCCAATTAGACAATCAATGTTTGTATTTTTAAATGTATCCTTCTGGAGTTTTTTTGGTCATCCACAAGTAAATACAAGTATAAGTTCTTTCTCCTTTTTATTTGCACAAAAGGTAATATACACTGTTCTATTCTGTGCCCTTTCTCAGCGCTGCTTTCCATATCTATATAAAAAGAACACTGCTTTCTATAGCTGTACTACTTGCTCATTTGCAACACTTGTGTATTTTTCTGTTGAATAAATGTACCATACTATATTTAACTAGGACTTTATTAATGACATTTGGCTGGTTTCCAAACACTCACTGTTGCCTTACTGCAAATCTCCTATCTTGTTATTTCATACATGTGTGATTTGGGGTTTAGTGTTAACCAGAAGTGAAATTTCTGGTTAAAAGAATATATTATTTTCTTAAATCTTGGTTGATATTGTCCAAATGTTTTCAGGAGTGAATTAATTTACACTCCAGCCAGCATGTTCCAATGAGTGCCTATGCTTCACCTGAGCCTCTCAACTGAATGTTTCCAAACATTTGTTTGTTTTCACTTTCAATCTTTCTTTTCATAACTGAAGAGTTTTGAGTCAAAGTTACAAAAGCCTTTTCGATCCAAAATTACAAAATGTTTTTCCATGTTTTCTTCTAATATTTTTATTCCTTTGGATTTTACCCTATTATAGGGTTGAGTAATGACAACAAGTTAATTTTTTTCAAGTGGCCACCAGTTGTCCCTGTATCATTTATTAAAAAATCCTTCTTCACTTTACTAGATTTGAGATGTCAACTTTATTTTACACTAAATTCCCATATGTCTTTGGATAAAATGTATTGTATATGGATGATGACAAAAATGGGGAAAATACTAATATATATATCAGGGGAATGTAAAATAGGAAAATCCTTGGTGAGAAAATAATATTTAAGTAAACACCTGAAGGAAGGAAGTGATTGAGGCAATGCAGTGTGGTACTTTAAACAAGATTTTTGGCCCTGGCCAGATATCTCAGTTGGTTAGAGTGTCATCCCAATAGGCCAAGGTTGCAGGTTTAATTCCCTAGTTAGAGCACATACAGGAATCAACCAATGAATGCATAAGTAAGTGCAATGACAAAGCAATTTTTATAAATAAATAAATAAATAAATAAATAAATAAATAAATAAATAAAAGAGCATTATGCCTCTGAAATCACTTGGGTGTTGGGTCAAACCCCAGCTCCATTCTATGACCATAGACAAGTTTGCATCAATTTATTAATCAGTAAACATGAAATTACAAATACTACATACTTCATGGGATCATTCTTAAGAATTAAATTTGATCTTTTTACTAGTTTAGCATTGAGTCTGACCCATAAAGTTTGGTCATTTTTCTTATTATCATAGACATTTGTCCTTCTCATTATACATTCCTGAAAAATTGATGGCTGCAAAATATTCCATTGTGTAGTTATAGGTAAATCTCAAATGTTAATATCACATGCTGCTTTATGTACCTATTCCAAACTTTTTCATGGGTCTTCAGCTTTAGTCTTCCATCACTACCCTATAATGCTTTTTTTTTTGGTATTTATTTATTTGTTTAATCATTTTTTATTTTCACTTACAGTGGACCTACACTATTATATTAGCTTCAGTATACACCTCAGTGTCCAGACTTAATTACTTATTACTTAATAATAAGGGATCATCCCAATAAATCCCTCACCCATCCAGCACCACCATCTGAGGCCTAAGGGAAACCTGGGGATTCACCGCCATGTTGTTTCTCGGGTTCCAGCTAGTCTACTTCTCCTCTCCACCTTTCAGTAGCCTTTGTATTTCTTTTCTATCTAATGTTGAGAATTTTCCATTGCGGTGAATAGAAGAATGAGGAAAAGCACATATTCTCCATCTTCCTGGAAGAAGAATTCTATGTTCTTTGTTAAAAGGCAGTCTGAGAAGAAAAACAGTATTTCAAGAAAAGGGCTCAAGTTCAAGCTTCGTTTCAACTTGAAAAATAATATAACTCTTTCTCAGAAAGGGCCCCTGTAAGCAAACAACCTCCTTGCACTGAGTGCCTGGTCATCCCTCAGTTGCTATCCAAGCCCTGAGACATTGCTGCACCTGGGGTCAGAGGGGAAAGAACGTCCAGGAGAACACCTTCAGATGAAACTCCCAGGGCAGACAGGAAGGCTGGAGGCTCCTCTCTTCCTGAGTTCTGTAGAGCTGCATCCCCCTGTCAGAGTCGCTTTCCTCGGTGAAGAAGTACTAAGGGTCCCCCCTCCCTTGCTCAAAGGAGACCCATCATGCCAAATTTTCCCTGATAGTAACCTTGTTCATGTGGATCTAACCTGGTCTGTGAAGACCCAACCTGGTCCATGTGACTCAACCTGATACATGCAGATCACCTGACATTCTACCAATTCATTTCCTTTTCAGTTGATTTTGCCGTATTTCATGTTATTTCCAAGTAGTTCGATAAATATTCCTTTGTGTTTAGTCCTGGCAGTAGGATGACTGGGACTCAAATCCTTCTATTCCCTGTGAGCATTGGGGCCCAGCCCATGGTTCTGTGACACCAGGGTGGCTCAGGGCAGCTGGCCCAGCCTACGGGTCATGGACCATCTAGAATAGATGCCTCCCCCATTTTCCCACACACAACCTTTTTAAAAGCCTGCTACTCATCTTTGGTTTCTCCCTTACAGTCCTCACTGCCTGAGTCATATGTCACATTTACTGGTTTATTTGTTTTGTGGGGAGTGGGGGGTGGGGGGGCAGTTGGTGGAGAGTCAAGGAATCAGCTTCCCTCACTTTATCCACCTCCAGGCCAAGCTCCCCACTCTGAGCTCACAGTTCCCAGGCACTGCTCTGCCTGTCCTGCATGTGTTCTATGTATCACCTGCTACCCCTGCCAATGAACCAAACAGCTTTTCAGACTCAAAGTCATACCTGGTGAAATCTTCCTAGTGAAATCTTCCTTTTTTGTGTGAGAATATTTATAAAGTTATAAAATGTCATATTTATAAAGTTATAAAATGAAATTTCTTGACCCAGAAATTTCACTTCTGGGAATTTACTCAAAGGAAATGTAGATACACACGATTGACTAAAACCACTGTTTATAACATCCTAGATGTTAAACAATAAGTTCCCATTAATAAGGATATGAGACAGTATATAATGTCACAACTGCACAATAGAATAGTAGCTGAGACATGAAGGATGAAACAAATCTAAATGTATTGCAAAGGTGTTTGTGCTATTTTACTACGTGGGGGAAAAATGAGTTGATTCAGGTAGCACCATCCATTTACATAAAATTTATTTATATCCATTCTTCTATTAAGTAATCAAATGGTCCATATGGATTGAATGCCTGCTGTGAGCCTCCCTGCCTTAGATATTAAAGAAACAACAGTGAGCAAAGCCGATGTAACCTTTGTCTTTGTCAAGCTTCCAGTCTTGTGGGAATAGGAAGAAAGGGACAAATACCGAGTAAATAAAGGAAAATGTTGTCATAACTAAGACATAAAAGGGCAAGGGACACTCTTAGGACAGTGGGGGTGGGTGTGGAAATGAGTTAAGACTTGAAGGATGAATGAAAATCATGCACGGGCAGTCAGAGAAGAAGAATGTTCCAGATAGAAAGCCTTGAGGTTGGAATTAGCTTCTGGTATGTCTGAGAAACTCTAAGAAAGGTGGCCTGAGAGAGTGGAGTGAAGGAGAGAATGCCATCCAGAGGCTGGAGATGAGGACATAGGTTGAACCATGTAGACATGGGACCCCTGACTCCATGAGCCATAGGAAGCCTTTGGAGGGTAGGAAGAAGTGAAAGGCTGGGGCTTGCTGAGTCAGGAATGGATTGGAGGGGTCCAAGCAGATGGGAACAGGAGGTGGTCATTGCAGTCATGGGGTGGAGAGATGGCCAGCGCTTGACCCAGGGTCATGGAAGTGGAGATTCATCCTACCCCTTGGCTGAGTTAGAGAGAAACTCAGTCCTTATATATCACCTTCTTGGTACCAATAAACAACCAGATCCAGACAACACAATTATTATTTTAAAATACCAGTTCTTTTCTTAGTTGCTATGATTCACCATTGTGTGGATTGTGAGAACTCAGACATGTCTCTGGGATCACTGGACTAGTAGACCACAAAGATGGAGACCATTGGCATCATATACAACCTCTTTGCAGAATTGGGAGAAAAGGGTTTTTGTTTGGAATGCAACGTGCACGGCTATGTTTGTTACCCTCTAAACAATGCCCTTCCAACTAGCTGCAAATGCTGAATATGTTAGAAAGAGTGGAAGGGGGAGGAAGAGTGACTCTAACAAGCTCCTGATTGTCCTACACACCCGTGGGCAGATGAAATATGGCTGGAATTAGGGGGCAAGGGAGAGAGGGGTGTGAATCAAAAATATTACTTTGAGAGTCCGCATTCAACAAGTTGCAACTGTGAAAATGCTGTTTTGTTCCTAGGACATAGTTGAAGGCAAAGACAAGGGACAGGAAGTCACACCTGTGAGTTGTTCTCTCCCCCTGGACAGCAAAGAAGTGGAGATTGCCAAGGAGGACCCCCAGGCGACAGCTATCACTGAGGATAACAATTCCATCATGAGCTTCTTTAAAACACTGGTAAGTCATTTCCTTCCTTTTCCACTCAATTCTATTGCTTAAATGTTTTGTTATTCTAAGAATAATGCACATTTGCCTGTCATTGTTCTGAATGATGCAGTTGGGATGCTGAGAACAGCGACTAGATGTGTTTTACAATGAAACTATTGTAGCTGGCTTTTGGTGAAGGAAACTTCGGAAATGGAAACCATGGGTGCCCAAACTCCATAATGTTGGGCTGTATTGTACTGGAGATCTATTGCAATTGGATGGTCATTGATCATGAAAATAACTGGAGAATATGTCCTCAAGTTATTAACCCATCAAAGCAAAAAATACCAAAGGGTTATGCATTTGTTGGATTAGTGGCAGAATTAATGGAAAGTCTGTGGCATTCATCAGTCAATTTTTAAATGTAGTCAAACTCTTAGTGAATATATGAGATCTGATGCATTTCATTATAAAACATTCTCTTTTGTTAACTTTTGTATACTAGGATTACCAGAAGTCTGTGGGTTTCTACTCTATCAAAAGGGTTTTTTAATACATTCTTTACCTGTAGAATGACTTAGAATGACCTAAAAACTATGTGTCTATGACATAAAATCACCCTAAAGAGCTATAAATTTTAACATTTGATTTCTCAAATTTTAAGGTGTCTCCTAACAAAGCTGAAACAAAAAAAGATCTGGAAGACATGGTAGGTAGTTTGGAGTGTGTTTGTGTTTGGGTTAATGTATAGAATTGGAATTGAATTGGTATCTGCTTCTTTGTTTCCTGAATTTTTGTGTGTGGATATGCATATGCACATATGTTCATTTTTAGCAATTTAATAGCACTGTTAGATTGTCTTTTAAATGTTTCCTTTATGTTAATGGAATTTTAATAAAAATATTAGTGGAAATACATGCCAATTCTGACTAAATAATGCCACAATAACCCATTTCTTATATAGAAGAAGAGTATAATACTAAATAATTATCTATCATCTTAGTCTCTTTATCTATTTGTAGAGAAACCCAGGGAATATAGTCAAAATTAGCTCATGGAAATGAGGACGAGGTGAGACTCAATTTATAGTGGAAGTAAAGGCTGCTATATTTTTGTCTTTAAAATATATATTCCTTGTTTTTCATGTCATTTGGGGGAAAAATAAATCTCACTTCAAAAGCAATTATTTGATGAAATGAGACACCAATGGACATGCCCAAAGAGTTAGGATGCCCTAGAGAGCCAGGATTTTTTTCACTGTCATCCTGAAATTCAGCCAATTTCCCTCAAAATAAACTTTGTTTGGAGTAACTACTTTCTAGAGATATTTTCCCTTCATACTTGACAGATTATCTCTAGTGGATCACTTGGCTTAAAGTCACAGGCTCCTAAGGAAAGTTTAGCTTGGTGACAGCTAAGTGTCTTACATCCTCCTTTTAATAACTGCTGGTGTTTTGAAAGACAGGAGGACCAAATAAATGGTTTTGCCAGCCCGATACATTTGCTGCCCATATTTGAAGGACTAAGTTATGAAAAGGATCCTAGAATTTGTCACAGAAGACCTGTGTTTGAGCTCTGGTCCTACAATCCAATTGCTATGTAATCCTAACCTGTCTGAACCCAAATCCCCACATTTGTAAAATGAGGACAGTAAAAATTTTATCTCTCTAGCCCAGATTGAATGAAAGTTGGACAATGCCTGGTAAACATGGAACTCTCTTCAAATGTTGGTAATCTCTATTTCTATAACCACTGTAAGGTAGACAGCACCATGATTACACTTGTCTGGTATTGGATGGATTCTCTAAAACTTTATTCTTTTATTGAAAAACTAGAGGCCCAGTGCATAAATTCATGCACAGATGGGGTCCAGCTAGCTGGGGATGGGTTAAGGAGGGGGTGGTATTTGGCTGGCTGGCCCTGCCTCCTGGACGAACTCCCACTAAAACTCCCTATTGAGGGGACAAATTGCATATTAGCCTTTTATTACATAGGACTAGAGTGTGGCCAGTATGGCCCAGTGGTTGAGTATTGACCTGTGAACCAGGAGGTCACCGTTCAATTCCTAGTCAGGGCATATGCCCTGGTTGCAGGCTCCATCCCCAGTAGAGGACATGCAGGCAGCAATGATCAATGATTTTCCTCTCATCATTGATGTTTCTATCTCTCCCTCTCCCTTCCTCTCTGAAATCAAAACATACTTTAAAAAAAAATAAAGAAAAAATAGATGTACATGTGTTTTCCTATGGAATTATTCATTTGCTATAAGGCAGCCAGTGTCAAGTTTGATGAATGTTTGGGTCCAAAGTTTCTCTTTTGGGCCTATGTTTTGTATTGTTTGAGGACACATAGCACAATAGGCTATAAATAGTAGGGTATGTGGGTGTGTTTTGTGGCTTAAGTGACATGGTGCTCTCACTCCCTTCAGCTGCTCAGATACTTGCCCTCCACCCAGAATGTGGTCCCAACTGAATGGGCCTGGCTGATAAAATCTCAGTGTCCGGTCCAGACAGCTGTGGGGGGCCTGCTAGTGGAGCCCAGTTTCAAAGGAGGGTTTTGTGAATGTAGGTTGTCCTTGACACACACAGACCTCTTTCTACAGCCCTGGTTCTCACACCTGACTTTTTGACATGTTTTCTACTGCAGTTCTTGGAATCATACTTTTGAAATGTACCGTTTGTCCATCCTTACATTTGGGAAATTTTTAGCACACTGTACACCCCACACAAAATCACCCTCCATTTGTAACTTGAGTCAACAATTCTGAATGGTTTTGGTTGCGTTACTTCAGATCCAATCACTCCCCACTTTGGCTCAGTGGACTGGCTCATGCTAGAAACTTTTTTGGCCCGGAAGATCTGTCTATCTAAAAGTCAGCTGACATTTTTGTGGGCGTTACTGTGTCCCTGAAGTCCTTAACACTGAATTAAAGGAGGTTCATTTGAGAATGAAAGTCACTTGATTCTAAGATGCAAAAATCTATCAAGTAGGGACTGTGTTACCTTTTTACCTTTGTAGATTTTTCATCTGGATATTTTATGTCCTATAGACAGAATTGAAATGTTCTGTCATTGTCTTTAGCAAATAAAGCTGTGTTCATCTGAGTCAATGGTCAGCAAACTGCAGCTCTGTTGACTAATGAGTTTGCCGACCATTGTGATAGGGGCTTAATCATAAGGAACAACAACAGCCTGTAATTATTGGAATTGAGAGTCTAGGTCAATGGTTGGCAAATTCATTAGTCAACAGAGTGGCAAACCGTGCGTGGCTCTTGAGTCGCATGTGGCTCGAGAGCCGCAGTTTGCCAACCACTGATCTGGGTCATTGAAACAGGTTGCCCTATTGAAACCCATTTGTGCCTGCTGTGGACTGTGCTCTTTGGCAAGTCACCTTTGAGAGTTTTAAAGAGAAAAACAATCACATAATATCTTGTGGTTGGGGATACAGTTGATATACCAGCAGAGAATTGTCAATGTGTTGGAATGTGCTTAAAAGCAGTGGAGGGAATGGATTTTGTTTAAAAAGAAAGTTCTAAGCTGTGATGCTGTTGCCCAAAAGGCATGCAAAGCAGAAAGTGTCTGTGATGGGCAAGCTGGGCAGAAGACATCCGAGATCCAGGCAAAAGGCACCAAGAAAAAGCACCTGAATAACCCCAAGATAGGACTCACCTTTAGACGGTTCTTTAGGCATAAGGTCTGTATTTGTTGAACTAGGAGGGGGAAAAGGAACCCTGGTCTTCAGCACACAATGCATATGCCATTCCATATCCACCCAGCTCTGCTTCAGGGAAGAGAGAGCCTTGGGTGGTTGGGACTTTAAAAGGGGATTCAAGATTCTGTGAATCAAATATTAGTAAATTTTCTTAAACTCTCCATATTTATAAACATCTCACACTGGTTTCTTTCTAGTGTGGACCAGGGTTCTGAAACTATTCTTCTAATCCAGTGTTTCCCAAATGTTGAAAGTATGCATGCCACCGTCATCACTTTTGTCATATACACTATTATTTATTTGATATTTTTACATTGAAGTCACATTTCCAATGAAAAGGCATCTTTAAAAGAAACTTTATCTTACATTTTACATAGGAAATCAGAATCCTCATAAGGGGAAGGTAACTATTTAAAAAAGAGCTTACATTCTAGTTACCTTGTTTGTGTTAAGTTCAAATCTAATGCCCTTTGGAGCTTTACTGAAAGGCAGCCATCAGCAAACCAAGAATTTCCCCCAAATCTTCTTGGAATAATTAATGAGAGTTGAAAAAGGAAAAGTATTTTCACTCTTTGAGCGTCATTTCATGTCATATCTCTATGCAACGTAAAATCATTTCTGAGACCATCAGTGGTATGTTTTCTACACTTTGGGAAACACTCCTCTAACTTAAAGATAACAATTTTATCTTTCTGTGACCTGTTCCTTCCATTGCCTATATTAACTGAGCTTATACTGAACCCACATGAAAACCCAGGCAGAAGAAAACAATGAATGGGCAGAACAAGTTCTATCTCCATGTCCTTAGGAGTCCTTGGGGAGATTTCACTCTTCTAATGTCTAAGATGATGCCAGTGTTGGTCTGAAACCATCAATTAAAAGCACCCTTGAATTGGGCCAGCAAGCTTGGAAACTTGTCTAAAATACCAACCATTCTGCACTAAGTTGAATGATCTTATTAAAAAATGTTCCCAGCTAGATGTGATAGTCTTAGGATTGTGTATGCAAATAAAAGCTCCATAGAAATTCTCATGGATGAATCTATATTTGCATAAACATGCTGGAAAGCCACCCTTCAATTTTCATACAGGCTTTTTTTGTGTTGTTCTGTAAAGAGAGAAAGGGGTGATAGAAATTGCGATAGAAGAGGGAACATTAAAAGCAGTGGTACTGTGTGTGGGAGCCCATTTGGTAAGAGCTAGTCATAGGCCTCATACAGGGAATCCAGCTGAGCTCCTCTGGAGCCTCGGTGATAGGGGCCTTGAAAGTGTGAGATGGGTACCCAGCCCCAGGCCTGCTTTTCCCACCCAGAACCTCCTCCCCCTTTCCTGGACCACCCAAGTTCAATCTTCCTAGGACTTCCCCAAATCACTGGCCTCCCCTCCAGCCTCTGAGGTGCATATTGGGTAGGAGGAGATTCGGAAATGACTGGAAGGTGCAGAGGCAGTCCCTTTCTGAGATGCTGTCATTCACATGCAAAGACTGGGGTTTTGCCTTGAGTTAACTCAGTCTATTTTCATGTAAAAGCGGAGTAAGGGGATTCCCAAATTTTTTAATTCTAATATACAGCAGTTTGGTAGTTCTCCCTGGCTCTTATCTCCAGACCTAGGGCAGTTTATTTTCTTTACTTGATTATCCTGTTGTGCAAAAAGATAGGAAAATAGGGCCATTGAAAGTGACAAGCCAGATTCTATCAATGAACCTTGTGACATGATTATAGGAGGTGTGATTAAAATCATTCTTCTTGATTTTATTGTAACCTAGAACAGAAAAGGAGAAATCCAAGCCCTAGCTGGTTTGGCTCAGTGGATAGAGCATCGTCCTGAGAAGGGAAAGGTCTCAGGTTTGGGTGTGATTCTGGTCACGGGCACATACTTCTGTTGCACGCTCCATCCCTGGCCTGATCAGGGTGCTTCCGGAGGCAACCAATTGATGTGTTTCTCTCACATAAATTTTCTCTCTCTGTATCTCTTCCCTCACTTCCACCCTCTCTACAAACCAATGGAAAAATATCCTGGGGTGAGGATTAACAAAACAAAAGAAAAGAAATTCAAGGATGAACTACTCTCTTCTAGTTTTGCTCTAAATGGTTTCTAGTTCTGGTTAATGCCTAGGTTCATTTCTCTAAGTCTTAATTTTCTTCCTATAAAAAGAATTTTTTAATCTAAAAAAGTGGAGAAGCCTGGAATTAATAGATGGAATAACATTCTTGCTATAAAGAATAAAAGTGTCAGCTCTCCTTGGCTGAATCTGAATCCACAATGCCTAAGATTGGAACCTTCTCATACATCCCCAAACACTGGGTGTGACCACAAGCTCACAGGCGGGCGTAGTTTAAGAGTGCTTTTGCCACACCCAGAAATGTCCTTGTCCCCACTCAGGTTTTCCAGGGGCAATCATCAATCCTGCTAGCTCATCACAGTTGCTTAACAACCCCATCCACGCTGTTTGGATGGTAAACTTAGTGCTTGCTACTTGCCCTGAGGTGCCAAAACCACATGAGGGTTCCACAAACACAAATGAAGCCCTCCAGATGCTCACGTTCTAGAATTTCTCCCTCTTCAAAGAAGCACAGAAAATATAGTGTGTGGCTCCAAATAGTCAAATTGATGTTCTTTGCAAATACCCTATGAAGAGGCGATGTGCTGTGTGGAAAGAAAGCCAAAGTTCAAAGCTGTGGCCCCTAATTAATGTCAGGCAGATTGTGGGCCTCAGTTTCCCCATCCCTGAAAATGCAGGCATTGGCTCAGAGGGTCTCTAAGACTCTGTCCAACATCAAAAGTACTATGAAACTTCCTGAATTTCCACACCCCAGTTTTACTGCCTGGTTTTTTTTTCCTGTTTTTTTTTTTAATATATTTTATTGATTTTTTACAGAGAAGAAGGGAGAGAGATAGAAAGTCAGAAACATCAATGAGAGAGAGAAATCGATCAGCCGCCTCCTGCACGTCCCACAGTGGAGATGTGCCTGCAAGCAAGGTACATGCCCCCAACCGGAATTGAACCTGGGACTTTTCAGTCGGCAAGCCGACTCTCTATCCACTGAGCTAAACCGGTCTCTGCCGGAATTTTTTTTCCTTTAGTCAGAGATCTGACATCCCTGGAATTGAAAGGGCTTGTGCCCATGAATTCCTGGAGCACAAATCATAAAATGAAGATGCTTAAAAGAGGTTAGGTCAGATGGACCCAGTGTTCAAATTGGTTATGTTGGCCAGACCCATGTGGCTCCATGGCTGAGTGTCAACCTATGAACCAGGAGGTCATGGTTCAATTCCCAGTCAGAACACATGCCTGGGTTTCACACTCAATCCCCAGTGGAGAGCATGGAGGAGGCAGCGGATCAATAACGCTCTCTCATCATTGATGTTTCTAGTTTTCTCTCCCTCTCCCTTCCTCTCTGAAATCAGTAAAAATATTTTTAAGAGAAAAAAATTGCTACTACTGGTGTTCACTCATGTCAAGATCAATTGAGATTATCTTCCTCCTAACTCTCCCTTTATCCCAAGACTCTGGAGTAGGCAGAGCATGGGAGATCATGGCCCTGTCCCTGAGGAAGTCAGACATCCTGGAATTGGACCTCAAATGGCCACCCAGAATGGGGACAGGAAGAGAGAGAGAATGGGGAAGGAGGACAGGAAGAGTGGGAGAGAGGAGGGGAGAGTGGAAGAGAGAGAAGGAAGGAAGGAAGGAAGGAAGGAAGGAAGGAAGGAAGGAAGGAAGGAAAAAAGGAAGGAAGGGAGACAGAAAAAATAGGGGTCAAATTAATAACACTTGAAGTTTTAAGTTAATTATAATCTATTCAATTAAAGGTGAAGAAATGAGGTTTGGAGGGCTCTCCCCACTCAAAAGCCTTTCACCCAGTCTAGTTGTCTCCTACTCACTCATAGCCTAGGTCAGGGATCTCCACAGTGGAGTATGGGAGGAAAATTGAGAACTTCCACTTTAAATTATATTTATTTAACCCTTCTTTAATTTTGAATTGGGGTTAGTAAAACAATGCATCTCTATACAATAAACAGACATGCGTGTTGGAGGTACATGTTCAAAATGTTTTTACTGATAGGAACATAATCAACATCATCTGAAGACCAATGGCCTGGGTACTCATTAACCTTTTAACAGCAAAGTGCCTCTTACAATCAGCTGGATTCTAATGAGCTACTTACATAAACATGATCAATAATGGTTCCATAGGTACTTTTGTCCAAAAGGAAAGTCTCTTGACTTTTTTCAAGATTTTAACACAAACTCACATTCATAGTAGCATATTTGGAAAAGTATGACGAAAATTAACATGCACAACCCCAGCCCATGTTTGTAAAAGAAAGATCTTTCACTTTTGAGATCTGGAAATCATTTTAAATTTTTTTCTAAACTCTATAGGGTGCTGAAAAGTCACCTGCTCTGTCAGCAGACCTGAAGTCAGACAAAGCCACCTTTGTACCCCAGGAGACCCAAGGGGCAGCCAAGAATCCTACACCCACAGAAACGGCAAAGGAGGGTGCCAAGCAGAAGGGAGGGCCCTCCTCTCTGCCTCTGAGCAAATTCTTCTGGAAAAAGGTAAGTGCCGGTCTCAAGATGTGGAGAGTGTATGGGGCCAGGATGACTTGAGAAATTATTTCCATTGGGCCAATCAATGAACTCAGCAACATGTGGTATTTCTTTCTCTTCTTAAAATGACTCAAGTAGCCATTGAGTAGAAGACTTACTCATTGACTCAGAATGACATGCCTATCATAGTATAAACATGTGTTTTGTGGGAAAGGAAGCAAAATGAACAAGTAGAATATTTCATTCTTGGAATTACTCCAGTTCATTACTGAGGGTAATGGTATTTCATGATTTCATTGTCTTTTGAAAATCACTCATTATCCCCCCAGCTTCCTCTGCATGCTCTCTCCCTGGCGAGATGAGGCCCCGCTAGGCTCTGTTTGCCTCGCCAGATATAATCAGTTACTAGAAGCTCCAGGTTTCACGGTCCTTAGAAAAAGCCACCAGGGCAAGCATAGAATGTGCTCTGTGATGGAAACATGTAAACCAGGGTCTGATTCTTTCCTCTTTAGAAATGAGGAGCCATGCGAAGAGATGGTTGGGGTGGGGCTGAGTCATTCTGAGAGCTTTTGCTTGGTCGTAACTTCGAGTACACCCGAGCAGCCACACATGTTCCCAAGTCTCTCCTGTTTTCTATTTGGCCAAATGATGAGCAAGACATAGTGGGTGAGGCAGGCAGTGGGTGTGATCCATAGAACTGGGGAAATCTAATTTAGTAATTTCATCAAAACCCATGCCATCTGGCACCCACGGTCAGGCAGGTGATGATACAGGTGCCTCTGGGGAGAGTTTGTTCTCTCGTCTAGAATCCTGGGTTTCTAGCTGGATTCCTGGATGCCCTCCCTGTGTGTTTTCCTGTCCTGAAGAATTCATCCTTCCAGGTCCTGCCCAAAAACAAACTCCAACACTAAGTGAAAATGCTGGGTGATGTCATTTGGTGTTCAGTTCAAACCCTTCCCTCACCAACCACCGATTGCTTATTTTTAATTTTTTTTATCAGCAATATAATGTAGAGGACAATTTCTAGTGAGTGACATCATATAGGGGTGGCAGGGCACATGAGTTTGGTGGCCCATATTCAAACAGTCTTATTTTTATTTAAATACTAGAGGCCCAATGCATGAAGATTCATGCAAGAATGGGCCTTCTTTCCCCTGACTGCCTGCACTCCCTTCACTCTGGCCAAAGCAGCCTTTCTGCTCCAGCCTAGAGGCCCCTTTCTGCCTTCCCATGCTGCCCAGAGACCCAGAACAACCAGGGTTGTGCAGAATGCCTGTGTCTCACTATGCAAATTAACCTGCCACACGCCAGTGGCTGCCACCCGATGGCACATACAACAAGGCAAAAACCACATAGGAGGCCAGCAAGTATCAGATGTTTGAGGATCCCGTACGTAATGGTTAAAAGTCTGGTGTCAGACAGATCTCTGACTTTGAGTCACAGTCTGCTTGGATGAGCCTCAGTTTCCTAAGCTGTAAAATGCAAATAATAAGAGCACCTACATCATGGAAAGGAAGCCAGGGTTGTGTGAAATCATTCTGATAAAACTCTCACAAATGCCCATCACAGAAGTGATTTCCTGGCCTCGGCTCGGGAGGGTTGGACACTACCCACATCCACTTCTCATCCTTCTGGGCCACCTGGTTTGGGGACACCTCTAAGGCAACAAGCCTCAGTACTTCATTTTTTCTTCCCTTAGGGATGTATCAGAGGTGTGCTGGTTTTTCTTTGAAATTCAAGCTTTTCCCATGGAGATAAAAGGGAGGTACTTGACATTTATCTCCCTAATAACAGAATTGCATTTATTTCTATTTCCCTCTATTTTTTTCCCAATATTATCTGGCTTTACTTCTTTAGTGGATTGTAAAAATTACTTAAAGCTGAATCCCATGTATGGTAAATCCTGTCTTTCCTTCTTTCATGGGTCAGAAAGAACAACGCTCTCTTGAGGTAAAATGGAGAGAGTATTTTTAATGGTTTTTGTTCCATCAGGGCTGACTTTTTTTGTGCTGAGTAATCAGCATTGAAATGACAGCAGTGAGTTTATTTTGTTTGTTAGATTCTACGTATAAGTGAAGTCATATGGGTCTTGTCTTTCTCTAAAAAACAAAATAGAAACATACTCATAAATACGGAGAACAGACTTGCAGCTGTCAGAGGGGAGGGGCAGGGGCCTGGGTGAAAAAGGTGACAGGATTAAGAAAAAACAAAACAAAAGCCTCATAGTCAGACAACTTTATGAGATTACCAGAGGGAAAGGGGGCGGGGATGCAGAAGAGGTAAAGGGAGAACAGGTGGTGATGGGCGTTGGTAGTGAACACACAATACAATATACTGATGACATGTTGTAGAATTGTACCCTTGAAACCTAAATTCATTAACCAGTGTCACCCCAATAAATTCAATCAATCGATCCATCAATAAGAAAAGGCAGCAGTGGGGAGATTGCTGACCTCTTGCAGTTTACAGTCTCATGGGAGCTTCTGTTCTAATTGGAAATAAAATTGAGACCTTTGTTTTCTTTAAGTTAAAATAAGTTTAGCGTAATACTCTTCAGGTCCCTCCATGCTGCCTCAAAGGGTAAGAGATCCTTCTTTTTTACCGCTGCATAGTATTCTGAGAAAAATAAGCCAATCAGAGAAAGACATGTATTGCATGATCTCATTCATATGTGGAATCTAATTAACAAAACAAACTGATGAACAAAATAGACTCAGAGACATAGAAGCAACAGACTGTCAAATCTCAGAAGAAAGGTGGGGGTAGTGGATGGGTAAGGAGAGATTAACCAATGAACCTGTATGCATGTATGCAAAACCCATGGACACAGACAATAGGGTGGTGAAGGCCTGGGGGGCAGGCTAGAAGGGGTCAGTGGGAGAAAGGGGGTTGTATGTATGTAATACTTTAAACAATAAAGATAAAAAATGAATTAATTAATTAAAATGTTTTCGTTATAAAATTGTTCTTATAAAATGCTGAGAAGTGCTAGAAAATTCTGGTGTTTCCAGCCACAAACCCACCTTGCAAGTTGCTCCAGACATGGGCTCTGAGCAGGTGTCTCTAACATGTGACCAACATAGAAGGGGCAGGAGCTCAGCCACTCATTTACCCAATTATCCCTGCTGTCATAAAGGCGACACACATGCCAGTGTGCAAATGTTCAGAAATGTGCAAAAGGGGTTTGTAGGCTCTAGGACGCTGCCCTAGAGGGCAACCAGTCACATGGCCTGGAGTTACCTCCTCTTCCCAACCCCTGCTCCTCGGTGACACTGAAGAAAGTCTCTCCTTGCAATTGGCAGGCACCTCTCTGTGCCACGCGTGCCCACCTCCCTTCCAACAGGACGTTAAGTAATCAGAACTTAATGCGCATTTGTGAAACATCAGAAAGATCTGGAAGTCTGAAACCATGACAACGATCACAGGAGCATCCTGTCCTGAAGTAGCTCCTGCTTCTCACCATCGTCTCCACCGGGTTCCAAGTCCCATCTCGAACGCCGTGAACAACAATGGCCAGGACTTCCAAACATGCAAACCAGACACAAACTAAGCTCATCCCAGCCAGCTGGGCCAGGAAGGAGGTTTGAAGAACTGAAAGCTGCTATTTGGAAATGGTGGGAGGACCGACTCCGCCTAAAGCAGGCAGTATATTGCCTCTTAAAACTTTGGCAGGTCAAGTTTGAGGTGGTCTGACTTTCAAAATATGTTTAATACCTCACCTGTTCATAATATTAAGTAGCATGCAACTGGTCTCCAGGAGAAAAGGTATAATTCCAAGAAAGCTACACTTCTGAATGGCCTATGGCTTCTTGACACTCAGAAGCTTCCAGAAAACCCACAACCTTTTTAGGGGCATGTTTGTGCCCAGGTAAATGTCAGTATGAGAAGGAGATAAATACAAATAAATGATCCACACTGAAGTCTAGAGAGAAAGAAGTCTGGTAATGGGGAAAGACACACAGTCACCCACTACCACCACCACCACCAAAAAAAAAAAAGTGTTTCTGATCCTGGAAGTCATCGTGGCTATTGGAAAACTTGGTCCCAAGAACCATCCCCACCATTTTTTAGCTGTTCCATTGGGACAAGTGACTGCCCCTCTCTGATCCTCCATTTCCTTGCTGAGTAAATGAGGATCCCCATTCTTACTGCTCGGGGCCACAGTAAGTGAGAGAACGTATACAAAGTGCCAAGTGCAAAGGATGGATTTCTAAATGTCAGTTCCCGTCTTCCCTTCCACTGGATGTTTTAAAGGTAAAAATAAAGCCAAGATTGGAACTAAGTAGATATGGGAAAGAGTTCTTAACCTGAATCCAAGAGAAGAGATGTGAGAGTGTATGAACAGCCATAAACAATGTGCAAAATATGTTCTTTATGCTTACTTTTGGGGAAATAGCCCTCATCTGTCCAGTGAACCTGGACTGAAATGGTCTGTAAACACCATCACCTGAAAAAATTTAGGAACAGCTGCAGGAAAGATGCAAAGGTGAGTTCCACAGCTGGCATTTGGCAGACTTATAGATTAATTGTAGCATTGACTTTGGATAGAATTGGGATAACTTCTCTCCTGTTTCGGTCAGGACAGGGAGTAACAGTGTTTGAATTGGGATGTATTGGACCCCAGCCCTCTGACCATCCATTGAAGTGTTTTACCAGAATTAGGCTTTGACATGGTAAACGTGGCCCCTGTTGAGGGCTGACATCCCCAGGGCAGCTTCTGGCTCTGACCACTGTGCAATGGTCAGGACAAGGCCGAGGGCCTGCTTGTTACCCAGCGCCTGCTGCTCTCTGGGGACCATGGGAGGACTTTCTCTGGTCCTGCTACCAGAATTCTCCTGATCATCACTTGTTTTTATCTAATAGTGCTCATGTGTTGTGCAACTGAACGTATTTCCCCCTTTCATCAGCTATTAGGAAATGTCAAAATAAACATGTTCCAGCCAAAACTGTGGCTAATGCTTTCTATAGTGAACCTTCTGGATGCATCTGGCTGTTCATTTTCCCTTTGTTGCATTTAAAAATACATATCATATATGATCTTACTATACTGTGTATATTATACAAGCTCCTTCTAGTTCTTTCTGGAACAAAGCACACATAAGCATCGTTCTTGGAGTTGCACCTGGAGGCTGTCAGCCCTGGTGTCTGTAACATTCTGACTCTTGCTTTTGTTTTTATCTTCCCTTCAGTCAGTTAAAGAGGATTCCATCCCCACAGGTGCAGAGGAGTATGTAAGTGACGCATGACGTGACAGACTTATTTCATTCTCATCTGCATGTTAGACCATGGGCGTCTCAGCTCCCCAGTTGTGTTCCTGCATGCTCCCAGGCTTATTGACTTGCTGTGGACTCCTTCACCCTTTCACGGGATCTGGGACCTCTGGGGAATAACTTGGGTTGAATATGTGTAATGCCCACTGAATCAGTGCCAACTAAATGCAAAATCAGAGCACACACATCTATCATTTGTTATCCTTTAGGGACTGAAAGAGTCTACTAACTATAAGAACATCTTTATACTTCCTTCCGGGACAAGGATGCCGCACCCTCTACTCCATTCTGCTCTGGGTGCTTCTTTCACGTTCATCTGCATGACAACCCAGATTCTCTACTAATGGTGGGTGGCACCCAGGACAGGCAGTTGCCCCAGGCATGAGAGCCTCTTGCGGCAATAGATGCTGAGATTGTTGGTCTCGGGTGGGAGAACCAATCCATGAGTCTATACCTGAGAGACTTAGGTGGAGCCCCACTGTCTTTTTGGCCTTGATCTTCAGAGCAATGGTCAAAGTTTTCAAGACTGTGCACTCATGTCTGAAGGAGCTGGCTCCACACAAGACGCCACGAAAATGTTCTTTCCAAAACATCTTCCCGGGAATGAATGAATTGGCCCTGTGCTTTGAAAGTGGCAGTCCCTAGGAATTTTTATGTGTGGGTATAGGTGATTTCACTGCTCCTCAACTTATAATCGGAGCACCATCATTTTGTCACAGCAGAATATACTCCGCTCTTCTGTGTACTTGCCACGGATAGGGGTATGTTTTCCTTTTCATTTAGTTGCTGGAACTGAACAAATACATGTACTGAAAATCCAAGTACATTCCAGAAATGTAGGCGATGTGGAATAGAAATTACAAGGGCTATGCTATCATTCTTGTGGAGTTTTTTTCTCTGCAAAAACTTCGCAGTCCTGAGTTGTTTTTTTTTGCAGAGAAGCTTCATTTAGACATTCACAGGTGGTGGCCTGTCTGAGGCACCGGGTCCTTCACAGCTCACAAGCCACGAAGCAACGTTTAATGTCGGGTGGGCAAACAGAAAGTATTTCACTTTCTAGTGAGGAATTTAAAACAGAAATATAAACATGAGGTAAATTACTGATACCAAAGATGAACACAAAAGCTGAGAGGTAAATGAAAGAAAGCAAAATATTTTCTCAAGAAAATAAAGAAGCATTACAAAAATTGGCTATAAATCAGTTTACACAGCTCTAGTAAAAAAAAAACTGTATAAATCAAATTTTAAGAGTAAGTATGGTATAATGTTTGAGGCAAAAAGTGAAACTGTATTTTGCCAAAATGTGTATCTTTGTGCAACATCTAATATCCCCTCAGGACATCAAGCAAGGGAGGGTTAATCCTAAATTACAGTGTAAATCTGACTTTAATTGTGCTCATTAAAATGTGCAGATGCAATCATACATTCTAAACAAGGAACGACTTTTTCCAAAGTCCTGGCCTGGAAGGAAATCAGAAAACTACCCAAATAAAAGTAAAACTCTCATGTCTATATATGCAAATAAGCTCCCAATGTAGCTTAAATCCTTCTGGGTTTCCACACTGGACTTTCCTTGGCTGCTGAAAGCCAACTTTTTGGGAGCCTTTTTTTTTTTTTTAGAATAGATTCTGGTCCAGGATTTCTGAGTTAATACCTGGCAACCTTAAGAAAGGCCCAGCAAGAGAACCACTGGCAAGCAGATCAAGTTGATTTATAAAGGTATTGCCTTACAACCTGATCTCTTTATTATGTGAGTAAATTTCCCTCCAGCCCTGCCTCAAAGCCAGAATAATTCTGAACCAGAGGTAGTAAATCAGACTGTTCATTATTTACCTAAGGCCATTTCTCTTTCTTCACCTGTCTTTCCTTGATCTTAGGCAAGGTTGGTAATTACTACACCCCCAAAGCATTTGATCATGATTAATCTAAAGTAATAATTCCATATTCTTCCCCAGTGATTAGTGTAGGAGTAAAAATGTTACCAACTTTTGGCCAATGAAATGTCTCCTGAGGTAGGGGGTTAAAGTACTGAAGTTCATTGGGAGCAAAATCTTTTGCTGTGATCTTCCTTCTGTCTTAGGACCCTGGGTGGAAGATGTGATGCCTGGACCTGTGGCAGCTACTTTATATTCACGAACTAGCAAATAAAAGGATGAAAAGCCAGCATGCCAAGGATGTCAGAGCCAAAGGGTAGAACGAGCTCAGGTTCTTGGAGAAATTATGTAGCCTAATCCAATCCCAGATCTTCCAACTTTCAAACCTTTTGTTCCATAGCATCATTGGTTAAGTCACTATTAGATATTCTATTACTGGTAGACAAATTCATCCTCGCCTTGGCCAAGTCAGTCAGTTATTCTGCTTCTTCCCCTGTCAGTAGAGATAACGCTGTGTGCTGATCTGTCTCTGAAACTACTTACTGAGGCCTGTATTAAACCGCCTTGCATAGTGGCAGCCGCAGTAAGAGGTAGTTATTAGCATCATCTCTAAACGGTGCATATATGCACAGGGTGATTTCAGGGAACCCCTGCCCATGGGGTAAAAAGCTCTCATAGCAACACACACAACAGCAGGAGTGTGAACTGAGCATATCACTCACCAGGCGCTGTTCTAGGCACTTTACTTGCTTTGCCTGGCTTGATTCTGAAAACAGGGTTCTGATGTATATGCTGTTCCTGTGGAAAGGTGAGCAAATGCAGGCACAGAGATACTGAGGAAGACCTTGGCATGTGAGAGCCACTGTGAGGGCAGAATCAGACTTAGAGCCAGGCGGGCTCGTGCCAGAGGCTACGCTCATAATCACTGTGTCAGCTGGCTGCACTGCAGGCTGACCCCAGGGCTCCTGGGGCTAAAGCTTGTTTTTCAGAAAAGCAATTGAATAAATCAGGCCTATATGTGGGAGTCCAGGCCTACCCCTGACTGCCAGTCCAGTCCCTCCTTTGGTTCCAGTCTGAGCTGGCTTCCTAAAGCCAGGACCGGGTCCCAGGCCTCCTCGCTGGTTCCGTGTTTTATGCTTTGAATCCCTATAGATGGGCACCCTTTCTTCTGTTCACAGCAGTTCCCACCACTCCTTTTTGTCTTCTGTCTGGTCAGACTGAGGTGAGATCACCTGCTGAAAACCAGCGTCTTGGCTCCTGAGACTTTTGAGTTTGTAACTCTCCAACCGAGATCTTTGTTTATAAAGCGAAGATTCTGGAAGTTGTGCCAATATTTTAAGAAAAAAAAGGTGAAGGGAAAGAGCTGAGATTTAACTGCCTCGTTTCGGGGTGTTCCTGCATGCTGATTTGTTGTTGAGTAGACAACTTCCTGCTTCCATGGACAATACTGAGTTTCACCATTTGGGTCATTTGCAAATCCTGAAGGACAGGAGAGGGTTCCCCATGCACATGCTCTGCTTTTGGAACTAAATTCCTCCCCTCCCCCTCCTCCCTGACAGTGAGAACAAGACAGGAAGCTGGGGTCTGGCACCAGAAAACCAAACACTGCTTACCTCCAAGGCAAGAACAGCAACCGAATGTCAGGCGCCAGAGAGTCAAGATTTTAGACTTCACTGGCCACACACAGTCTCTGATGGACACTTTCTATCATTTAAAAGTGTTCACAACATTTAAAAATGTGAGCCCATCCTTAGTTTGGAGGCCATATCTCAATGGACTAGGGTGGATCTGGTAATGGTTTACAAATCCTGCCTGGGGGAACAAGCAAGCAAACAAATGTTATAAACCCTCTCAGTTAACTTGGGTCCTGTTGCAAGGACCACAGCCAATGCAGAAACTGCCCCAGGTAAGACCAGGGCCTTGCACAAAGTCAGGGAGGTCATGCACAAGGACACGTGTGGGATCAGAAACAGGTGACCTGGACCTCCCAGCTGTGCACCAGGGCTGGCCAGCCATCCCCAGAGATGATCAGGGAACACTGAGCTCAGCAGGCACCTAAGCTGAGAAGCAAATGAGTTAATGAAAATGTGGAGTCCATTGATGGAGGGGCTTTCCCATGATTCTTTCCACACAGAGGACAGTTTCTCCCTGGGTGCAAGGAGCTAGGATGTAGACTGGAAGTTGTTGAGGTCATGGTCTCTGACGCTGAACTCTTAGGGGAATGATTCCCCTGATATTTACACAGGCTGGTGCACTTTACCAGCTGGCACACCAGAGGTGGGCCTTCTGGAAGGGAAGGGATTTGGAGCATGCTTTGAGAGGGACAGTCCCCAAATGGCACTTCCTGTCTAAATCTGTACCTTCCTGGGGCTGGGTTTTGCCCCCCAAGCCATCTGTTTGTCAGCTGTTCTCAGCACACCTTGTAAGACATGAGTGTTCCCTCTTGAAGAGGGGCCTACATAGAAACCTTCATATACTAACCTGTGGTCACTGCGCGGATGAAGGGAACCAGGACCTTGCTTTAGCAAACATGGTGGGGGGCAATGTTTTCTTTACTGTCTTATTACCTGGCAAAATAATCCAGGTGGTGTGTGAATCACCAGTAGAGGTTAGAAGGTCCCAGGAAGTAGACTCCGCCTTAGAAACAGTGGATCTCAACGAAGAGGCGGAGGCCACACCTGGACCCCCAGAAAGAAAACTCAAAAGAGAAGAACGGAAGCCACCAACAAACTCCCTAATGGCATTCCTCAGACAAATGGTAAGCCACTCGCTTCTGGTGCAGGCAAACCTGAACACCTTGCACAGCTTCCGAGGCTAAAGATGCATGTACACGTGCATGAGATAGAATTGTAGGTGGGATGGAGGGCATGTGAATTGTGCAGTGAGAAAATTCCCTTTTATGCTTCAGATTCAATCATAGAGTAAGTCTGTTTATTGCTAATATTTCATAACCTTTTGTTCACTTCTACTAACCCCTTTTTATTTTATTTTTTAAATATATTTTATTGATTTTTTACAGAAATGAAGGGAGAGAGATTGAGAGCTAGAAACACCAATAGAGAGAAACATTGATCAGCTGCCTCTTACACACACCCCCTGGGGACGTGTCCGAAACCAAGGCACATGCCCTTGACTGGAATGGAACCTGGGACCCTTTAGTCTGCAGGCCGACACTCTATCCATTAAGCCAAACCGGTTTCAGCTACTAACCCCTTTTTAAAAAATATGTTTTTATTTGTTTAAGAGAGAGGAAAGGAGAGGGAGAGAGAAACGTTGATGTAAGAACATCCATCAGTTGCCTCCTGCACACATACCCCAGCAGAGGTTGTGTCCCAACAGGGAATCGAGCCGGTGTCCTCTCGGTACACAGGATGATGCTCAACCAACAGAGCCATACCAGCCAGGGCTCTACTAACTCCTTTCTTAACAAAGAAAGAGCTGGCCTGAGTTTTAGCAGTCAACAGTATCCACCTAGAAGTTAATATTGTTTACTTTTATTTATTATTTATTTGTGAAGGTTCTACCTATTTATGGCAAAAGACACTGCTTTTCTTAAAACGGGAATTATATGCAGTTTCCTTTCAAAACACATTTATGATATAAAGAACATAGGCATTTTTAAATGATTAAGTAATGAATAGTCGAGTTACATACTTATGTTGGAAAAATTCTGAAGGTGACACAAACTTGGATAAAGCTGACTTGTAGATATCCAAATAAGGAAATGAGAACATAATTGTCTAAGAATGAATATGTATAACTTAGTTGGTAAATTTACTATGCTCTTAGTTATACAGAATGGAAAGAATTAAGGCATACAGTCTTTGGTGTCTATAAAGAATCATCCACATTAAATATCTAACGATCCAAGAACTTAAATAATAATAATGAACTAACACCCAAATCAGTAGGAAGACAAAAAAGAGAAATGCACATAAAAAGGTCATTGGCTTAATTCTCTTTTAATGAAAAACAGGAATTTCATTATCGTGTGCCTTCGTGTTCATGAGTATTTGGGAATTTAATTCTTTAAGAAAGCAATTCTAATTTCATAGGCCCAACCTGTTAAGGAATTCTTTCTAGTCCCCAAAACAAAACAACACAACACCCTTGCCAGTGGGAGTTGAGACATATGAGAAATAAGTCTTAGAAATTGTTGGCAAGAACTGTTCTCTTTCATTGCTGGTTTCTCATGGAGAAGCTGTGTAGGGGTAGATGTGGGCAGCTTATGTGGTGGGAACCCATCCATATTCCTGGCCATTTACTCTGCAATTTGGCACTGAAAATGGGGATCAAGATTGGAGATGTTTAAACCAATTTGTACATGATGTCAGGAAAGAAAAGAACATTTGGCCTGTTTCTGGAAACCCATCTGCATTACAAATGGAGTCCCAAAAAAACTCATCAGAGCTTAGAGTGTAATCCAGCTTGCCCATGTCTGAATGGAATTGAGAGATAACATGTATGTCAAACAGAATAACTTTCTCTTCCAAATAACCAACATGCTAAACTTCTTTACTTAAAAGAGAAGAAAACACAAAAGACCCCAACTGAAGCATGAAAGATGTGTAAACTATCCATTCAAAATAAATCCTTAAGTCCAGAACTATCCATTGCTTGGTGATATTTTCTAGCAGTAGAAACTGGATAATCTGAGCTGTTAGGGAGACAAAATTGGAAACAAAAGTCCTTTGGAATTGATTTTCCATAAGATAGGGATAGAGGTAGAAGACTTATTTTCTGAAGCAGACTTCAGGAAATTCATAGTGTCAGGTCTCACAATGTCCATTGTTTTTAATATCTATTGCCCAATAAAAGAGTGGTGCCTGGGACCTTAAACATTATTCCTTTGAATGTATAACCTCCAAAGCTTCCATGACTGTTGGGCTTTCACCTAAAATTCTAGATATTCTAATGACCCTTGTCTGACATTCTGTTTTATTTTCATTTTATTACTACTAGAGTCCTCATGCATAAAATTCTTGCAAGGTGCTCAGCCCTCACAGCCATGGTGGCTTGCCTTGGCCCTCACAGCCCCAGCTTCATCAGTCTAATGGCTGTTCAGTCTAATGAGCATATTACACTTTTATTATTATAGACTAGAGGCCAAGTGCACGAATTCATGCACGGGTGGGGGTTCTCAACCTGGCCGGTGATCAGGGCCAATCGGGGCTGTCTTGCCCAGTTTGGAGGGAAGAACTATGGGAGATTGGCCAGCCATGGAAGGTTAGCTGTGGAAGCACACTGACCACCAGGGGGCAGCTCCTGCATTGAGTGTCTGCCCCCTGGTGGTCAGTGCATGTCATAGCAACCGGTCCTTTGGTCAACCAGTCATAACGGTTGCTTAGGCTTTTATTTGTATATAGATTGTGATTAATTCAAATCCATAAAAGATTTGGGTTTTCTAGTTTACCACAATCCCCACTACTTCCTATTAGCACCTCCAGCCCAGCTCATTTGTTTATGTTGCTGGCCCTATCTCTGTGAGCATTTGAGTTAGAAGCCCCTGATACAGAGCCACATCATCCTTTATAACAACTTCATTGAGTCTCATTGTCTGGATTTATTAGACTCTAATTCACCCTTGCTCTATTGATGGACAGTTGGTTTGTTTCCAGCTTGTTGCATTTCATTCATTCACTTATTGAACAAATAATTATTGAGAACCCACTTTATTCAAGCACAATGGATATAGCCATGAGGATCTGGAGACATGGTTCTTGTCCTCATGGAGAAGAAAGCTAATGAGAAAACAAGCATTTGTTTTTCTCTCTCTGCCGCATTCAGTGAGCAGGAACCATGTGTCTCACATACAGGGTCTCACCTCCTTCGCTAACTGGCATGAACTCCTCTGCCCTGCTACTTTTATGCATCTGTGTTAATATGCTCTTAGTGTAGCCTGCTGGAAGTCAGCTTCAGCAATTATTTTAGGAAATATTTTTAGATTATATTTAATGGCTTCCAAATATTTAGATTATAGTTAAAAGGTGTTTGTATTTATGCAGGAAGAAAAAAATAAACTGCTCTAATGGCTTGAATATAAAGACAGTACCTGGTCCAGCCCTATTGGCGCTCTTTGTTTTTTCTGTTGTCGTTGTTGTTGTTTTGTTTTGTTTTGTTTTTTGAGAAAAATAAGGAAATGTTTCCACTGATTTTAGATATTGTTACATAATGTCGTTTTCTAAAATAATTGATTTAGTAGAAGTGAAAACTCAATTTCAAATGAATCCCCTTATTTGTAAGCTGTATCTCCAGTCATCAGATCATTGATTTTCTATCTTCTACCCTTAACTTTCCTTCAGATAATGCAGTCACTATCCCATGAGAAAGTAACTCTTGGTTGAGTTTTTATTTTAATAAATGCATTGCCCAGTTCATTTCTAAAGAGAGCTTTTTCCTTCCAGAAATTAACCTTATAAAAGTAAAAATAGAAAAAATATCATTTTTTCCAAATAATTTTATTTCAGGGAGTGGGAAAAAATAGACTCATATAAGTACTTGCATTACAGATAGATATAGCACTTCACAAAGACCCTGTGGGCTCCTACAGATCTTCAAAATACTTGCAAGGAACAGCTGAAACACCTGCCATGCCCCACCTAATCAAAAATGATTCTTCTATGCATTAGGTAACTGTATGTCAAGAAATTGAATAGTTGAAGCATTATATTTTTATAAAGTGAGTAGGTAGAAGACTGTTTTCATGTACCTGCAAACCAGGTAGGCAGATGAAACCATAAAGGTGGTAGAGAGAAAGAGACATACAGATCTATCATTTGTCAATATTAATAACGCCTTGTACTTGAAAAGTACAGCATGTTCCTCCTCCAAATTAGTGTCACATACATTGTTCCTCTGAATTCTCCTCCAGTCTCCGTAGACCATTTAGTTTTGTAAGAAACTCTTGGTCAGAGTAACATTTTCAGGCTTAGATAAGAAAGACTGTGAGCTTCAGTATTGGACAAAGTACATTCAATCTAACGAGTCTAAGAAAACCTGTTGAAATTTACATCTGGAAGAGGGTGAGGAAAAAGGTGGTTTGTAATGATAATTATAAAACAAAACAAAACACAAGTTTTTTAGCCAAAGTTCTGGTTTTGTTATTGTTGTTGTTTAATATATTTTTATTGATTTCAGGAATGAAGGGAGAGGGAAAGAGACATAGAAATATCAATGATGAGAGAGAATCATTGATCGGCTGCTTCCTGCACGCCCCACTCTGGGGATCGAGCTCGTAACCCAGCATGTGCCCTGACCGGAAATTGAACCCTGACCTCCTGGTTCATAGGTTGACATGCAATCACTGAGCCACGCCTGCCAGGCTAGTCAAAGTTCTTGATCTCAAATTCTTTCCTGAATATGAAATAAAAATGCTGAACTGCTTGTTAAGGAAGGGTTTCTAGAAGCAGCATTTGTTTGGGCAAGTTCTGTCTTCACCAGCAACTTGCATTTCTCTCTACTCTTAAAGGGGAAGAATTTTGCACTTTTCAGTTATTAATAGTAATAATAGCCGCCATTTATTGCATGCAAATGGTGTGGCTGGCACTGTGCTAATAAGCACATTGCATGTACCAACTCACTTATTTGTATATAACCCTATGAAACAAGCACTTCTCCTGCCCTGCTGCCAGGGCACAGAGACTCTGGGCTGAAGTGCCCTGCCCAAGGTCACAGAGCTGCTAACTTGCCAAGCCAGAGCTCAGACTCAGTTTTTGTTGATTCACCCTTAATACTCCTATTGTTTCTGCTTCCTGGACTTCTCCTGGAAGCTGGTTTTCTCTGAGACTACTTGGAGATAGAACAACCATAGCTCCATTTTGGTGATCTCTTAGTAATGCTTTCTGAGCAAACATCACTTTTATATCGTGGTCCTACCTGAAATTCCCTAAAATTACACTCACTTAAAATTACAAGGCAAAAGGAGAGGAACTAATACATGGCGGGTGTAAAGCTTGGACATAGTTTTCTGAATGTACTTTGCCACTAAAATGAAGTTGGCCACCACTGTAATTTTGTCTGAATTGCCCAATTTCATTTCAAGTGGGCATCTTGGTAAAACACCAAGTTTGGATTCATAGCCTTTGTTTATCCTGGAAATTTCTAGCAGGTCCTGTTCCTTGGATGTATTGTAGTGAGGCTGGTCGAGTAAACAGTGTTGCTGATATGCTCACACTAAATTAAAATGGCTTCCCAATTTTTCTTGTAAATCTCAATTTGGGTTGGGTAACATTCCCATCAAAATACACACCACATGTCCCCATGAGAATGTTGGGTACCTAAGAGATATATGTATTGGCAATGGTTCAAACGTGCCTTTGGAGTATCAAACAATAGGAATGTAGGACCCGGCAAAGGAAACCAAAAATAACGTTATGAATACCCAAGGCTTGGATGACACAACCGGGTCCCATCTCCACACCTTGACAATCATGAGCAGAAATAAACCCCATGAGGAAAGTTGCTCTGTATCACGTTGGAAAGTTTCTGAAATTATTTTGGAGTTTTCAGACTGTTCTTTAAAGTGTTTTGTCTCTGAAAGAATTTTAGTCTCTTTAAACAGGAGCTCTGTTATTTTTGACAGCTGGAAAAAATAAGTTTCTGTGGTTATGGTCCTTTTAGTACAGAGCCCAACATGAACTATTCCAATTCATCTCTGGAGAGGAGCTCTGCCCAGAGGAGAGAAGGGGAATAGAGAGAATGAACAAGGGATGAGAGAAGGAATTAAGGACAGAGGGAGAAAGGGTGGGAGCGATGAAGGACCTCCAAATGTCACCAATGAAAGGCTACCAATGGTTTAATTGTTCATTCATCTACTTTATTTTTATTGTTTCCAATTTTATTAAGATACTAGAGGCCTAGTGCATGAAAATTCATGCACTGGAGAGGGGGTTCCCTCAGCCCGGCCTGCCCCCTCTCACAGTTGGGAGCCCTCAGGAGTGGGAGGGAGGTGACCCAGTGATCAGGGGAAGGCAATGCCCCATCACACCTCTGCTGCTGCCACTGCCAGCAGCACAGCCTTGGCCAGCCTTGGTTACCTGAGCCTCGGGAGGCCCTGGGTGTCTGGGAAACCGCCATCCAAGGCTTGCCTGCGCCTCTAGTTGGCCCTGGGCAGCTGGGGGCTGAGGGGACTGAAGGACTCTGGAGGCAGGCATGTGCCATGCGCCTGCTGTCCCGATGGGGCTGAAGGACCTGGGCACCACCATCTTGTAGTTGTGTGCACCACCATCTTTGAGGGCTTGGCAGTAGATTAGCATATACCCTCCTGGTTAGATAATGGACATATATCACTATATGACTTTCAGGTGTATAGTATAAAGGTTTGAAAGTTTAGTTAGCATCCATGATCTCATACAGGTACAATGAAAAAAAATGGGGTGGGGGGAGGGGAGTTTCTTCTTGTGATGAGAATTCTTAGGACTTGGTGTCTTAATAACTTTTCTATGTCATCCAGCAGAAGTCACTGTCATCTCTCGTGTACATTACACCCCTAGTATTTATTTATCTTATAACTGGATGTTTGCATCTTTGGGCTACCTCTTTATTCACTGATTCATTCATCAATGTTTTCAGTCACCTCCTGGTTCCAACATTGGTATTTTCATCACCACTTATTAATCCTAGAATTACCTAACCCTGCAGTTGAAGACTTGTGTTGTTGTCATTTTTGGATGCTGACACTTGAACTTAATTAATTAGACTCTCTGGATGCAGACGATGTGGAAATTGTATATCTCATAAGTAATCCATTTCCACTTGGTCTTCCATTTGTCTTGATCTGATTCTCAACAACGAATGACTATGGCCAACCATATCAGAACTGCCTTTGCATACTCTATTTTGCTGTGTGTACGGTAGCTGAAAGGCCCTTGTCTGTTTGTTATTTTAGTCAGTGAAAGGGAATGGAGGGATCGCCCACTCAGAAGAAATAAATGAGAAAGACTCCAGCTACCAAGTAAGTGACTGGTGAACTCGGTTCAGTGGTGGGTTTAGCTGTCACACTCTCAGTTCTTTCCAGTCTCATTTCCAATGCAATCCTCATCCATGCCAGCTCATTCAATGTCTTCAGGTTAAGCATTAATGGGCTCTGCAGATACAAGCATGAACAAACCAGAGTTTCCCAGCTATTTCTTTCTTTCTTATTTATTTATTTATTTATTTATTTATTTATTTATTTATTTAATAAATCTTTATTGCTCAGATTATTACATTTCTTCCTCTTTTCCCCCCCATAGCTCCCTTCCTCCCAACTCCCACTCCTCCCTCTGCCCTTACCTCCTACTGCCTTGTCTTCATCCACAGGTGTATGATTTTTGTCCCCCCGGCTCTTTCTTATTGCAAAGCCTTCCCATATGCTCTTCCCTCTTCTCCACATGGAAAATTCCTCCCTGTTTTTTAAGTCTTCACCTAAACATCACAGGAGGACTCAAATCAACAAGTGTTTCCTGAGCACCTCCTCTGTACTGGCACTTGGATCCGAAGTCTCTTGGGATCACCTCTGGCGATGTTAAACCAGATGAGCAGTTCTCCCAAGACTTTCCCAGTTTTAAAACTGTTCCATGTCCTGAACCCCGCCTGCCTATACTCAAACAAACCCAGACAACTGGCCCCCTTATGTTTGGCCATTGACATGGGCCTGGCACAGTGTCATTACCAGCTCATGTAGTCCTCGCAGAGGCATGAGATATGATTTCTCCAATTACCCCCTACAGACAAGGAAGCTGAGAGACCAAACAGTTTATTCCAGGCCACACAGCAAGGCTGTGACAGCACTAGAACCTGGTCCCTTTGACTTCAGACACCAAGCTCTTAGCTCTTCCTCTATCCTAAAGCCTTGCATGCAACAAAAACAGTGGGTGAGCTATTTGAATAGGGTTACTGGTTACTGGTCTTTTCTGGTGGTAGTCTAGCTCATTGTCTGCTGTACTTGGACTTCTGTGTCTTAGCATTTGCTAGAATGTAGGCAGCAGGGGTCTGACAGAAATACTGAGGACACATGGTTGCAGAGCAGCTTCTCAGGTGCACTGAGTGTTTGATGCTGCTTTCTGCAGGGGAGGCTGCCCTCCCAGGGCTGCAACCTGCAGAGACCTCGGGCCTGGGAACTTCAATGTCTTCCCACTTTCTTCCAAGGGATGTGCTCAATCCAGTGTCAGTGACAGCACTCTGGCTGCTCCTTCTCAATCAACCTGCCACCTTGTCATAGAATCTCTGGACCTTGGGACAGTAATAACTTCATAAATCAGAGATTGTAAACATATACCCAGTAGGTCAAATGTGGCTCACAGGGTACTGGGGCTATGGTTTGCTGTAAACAGCGCTTTAAAATTTGAGAAGTCAGTACTTAAAAATGCACATATGTCACATTTAAAAATAAATTTTAAGTTTCCATTTAAAAGCCAGATCTGACTATTACACTGGGCTGTAATCCTACATAGCATCTCTAGGCTGAATCTGAACATCTGTTCAACAGGGCATGTGACATTCAGCTCACCACAGTCCCCCTACTCCATATCGTCTCCCTAACATCAAAGACAGCATTGCTTGAACTGGTGTTTTCTTATGCTAAAGAAATAGTTCCTTGTCCCTACATTGGTTTCACCACTGGGGTTATAAGATCACCATGAAATTATTCTTAGCTGTAGCCTCGGTCATGTTTTATTTTTTCTGTCTGACCCCTGAAGGCATTTCATTCAAGTAACTTGTGGAGAAAAGGTTTTTACTTCCTAGTACATTTTTTTTTTAAATCTGTCTGTAATTTACCCAGTATTTTCTAGAATTTTGGATTTTACAGCCTCATCCCTCCAAATTGTAGAAACCAAATAGGATTATAAACATTTCACTTTAGCATGAAAGGATGTAAGTTCAAAACTAAAAATAAAACAATCATCTCCTTTATCACTGTTTTATGAAGCAAAGGGACAATTTTATGGTAGACATAGAATAGAAAAGGTATCCCCAAAGAAAAGAGTCACATGCAGTTGCATGTGTAGAAACATCACAAAACTAGCATTAGCATAAAGGGTTTCAGGAACAGCTAGATCCAGGCGCACACACAATGCCATCAAAATGTGGGCTCTTTCTCTCTTCATCTCTCACTTTCCTCTGTATTAGCTAACTTTACAAACATTTTTCCTGGAAGTGCCCATGGCTCTGGATGCTGCAGGCTTTTATCTTTAAATACAGCAGAAAAGGAGCAGGACTCTCTCACACAGTTGTTTGAACAAAGCTCTGAGATTAACTATTTTTTCATCTGTTTGGCCATCCTGAACCGATTACAGCAGCCCAATCACATGCAATGGTTTGATTGGCCAGGCTGAGTCACGTGCTCCTGACCAGGGGTATCATTCGTTTGCCTAAACCCTAAGGAATAGACAAGAGGGAAGAGTGGTTCCCCAAGGACAAACCAGGTTCTAGTACCAGCAAAAGGAAGAAGAATACTTGCTGGGAAAGCATGAAATTAACGAATTATTAGATGAATAAATAAATGTCCCCTACTGTACTATACCGTAATAAGTATTGGTGCATTTCTTGGTTTTCTTTTTATTTTTTTTCTTCATTTCACCCAGGACTCATGCAAACCTCGACCCCATCAATGTTTGACATATTGAGTTGTCTTGCAGCCACTGATACGCATTTGTTTGAACTTGCTGTAGACCTCGCCCTCCCCGCAGAAGGCCACCGAGCTGCCTGAGCCGGAGCCGGCAGGAGCGAGCCAGAAGGGAAAGGAGGGCTCCTCCAAGGAGAAGAAGACGGTGGCCGAGAGCAACAAGCAGCGGGACAACAAGCAGGAAGCCAAAGAGCCGGCCCCATGCGCATGTGCGGAGCCGGCCGTGGCCGTGGCTCAGGCCCACGCGCTGCCGAACGGGGACAGGCCCCAGAAGCGACCGGAGAAGCGGCGCCAGTCCCTTGGGGGCTTTTTCAAGGGCCTGGTAGGTGTAACTTCCTGCATTTCTTTCTGGGCTCTGGCCAGTGGTGAGCTTCCCGCCTCCTGAGGGGACCATTGGCTAGGGGCTGGCGGGACATTCGTCAAACAGTCTTTATCCAGCACCTGCTCTGTGCCAGGCACTGTGCCGGGCACAGAGAGAGAAGATGGACACAGGCTTTGCTGTCTGGAGTGACAGTCCTGGCGGGATGGAGGGGGTGGGGGTGTGGAGTCTGGCAACAGCTGAGAGGGAGAAGGTAGGCCTGTGAGGGAAGCCTGAGGGTGAGGATTGGCCTGGCCTTAGATCTGAGAGGAGCCAGGGAATGCTTCTCAGAGGAAGTGGAGTTTCAAACTAGTATGTGGACAGAGGGACAAGGGGAGGTCTGAAGGCAGAATGTGTGCTAGGCAGAGGGAAGACGGGTGCCAAGGCGTGCTGGAGAGGCGGCAGAGAACTGGAGTTCAGTATGGCTGCGTGAGAGAAAGCAAGGACGGGAGATGTTGGCAGGGACAGGGGGTCAAGAGATGAAAAGAAGCATCAATGGCTGTCTGTGGCCAAAGGAGTCTTAAGGAATTTAAACCAGGGAGATTGCTCTAAGCCTGACCCCTGCGGGCTGGGTACATAGGTGACTAAACTTAGCTCCTTCCATCCCAGGAAGCCTGGTGGGCATGAGAGGAAGCCAGACATTAAATAATCAATCAGTCTTTTTGTGTTCTTCATTTCTGTCTATTCAGTTGTTTCCTCTCAGGCTATTGGCTTTGGGAGGGCTGGAACTATATCTCTATGGCAAATGTCCTGTCCTCCCTGGTGTGGTGGCTGGCTGGATGCATGCCTCATGGATACATGAGTGGTCGGATGGCTATATTAGGGGATGTATGAATAGATGATGAGTGGATGGGCAAATGGATGCATGGATGGATGGATAAATGGGTGGACGCATGGATTTATTAAATACTGTATTTTCTGTACAAAAAATATAATGAAAATTACTTTTGCCCAATGTTATGCCCAGAGTTCAGGGTCCCCAATAATCAACCACCAGGGAGCCTTTTTCCGATGCAAAAGCAAAGAGTCTTTATTCAAACCCGGATTTGGCTCCCAGCCTCTTTCTGGCGCAGCAGCAAGATGAGAGAGGGAGCCCCGGAGGAACAATGGGTTATATGGGGTTGTTATTTGTGCAGGCTTAGGGAAGTGATGTGGGTTACAGAGATTGGTCACAGTTTTCTGTGGCCTAGCCTTATTAGGACCCTCGCTGTATTCCAGGAGCTTCATTGGTCCATTCGGGCGGTGTTCGGGAAGTTAGGACATTGCTGGCATACCTGTGGTCACTCCCAGAAAAGGGAGGGGGTTTAGGCAGGGGGCCCAGCCCTATAGGACAAGATGGAGAAGAGTTCGTTTCTGCTTTGTCCTTTCACCCACCGCTGTATATGCTATACTATATTGTGCTACCCTATATATATTTATATTATATATACAATGGTTTACTACACTGTGCTATATATACTACATACTATGCTATATTAACCATACTAAGTTTCTATATATATGTATATATATTATTCAATATGCATTATCCTATAGTGTACTATCCTAAACTCCATTATACTACACAATACTATTATATATACTATCTATTATACTACTCTCTACTATATGCATTTTCCTACATGTGCTTCACTCTATGTACTCTCTGCACTTGGGTTAGGGTTAGGGTATACATACTTTACTGTACTATATATGCTATCCTATATTCTACTATACTACCTTACAATATATTTACTATACTGTAAAACAGGGCCAGTAATAATAGTGCCCCTGATAATGCAGTAAGATGTATAAATCTCAAACCCATTATGCTACATGAGAGAAGCCATTTTCAGAGCTCTATGCTCTGTGATTCCATTGCTTTGGCATCCTGAAAGAGGCAAAAGTCTAGGCATGGAGAACAGCCCCTGGTTACCAGTGTCTGGAGCTGGGGGAAGGGGTTGATTCCAAAGGGGCCTAGGGATTTGTAAGTGATTGAACGCCATATTTTGGTTTTGGTGGTGGTTTTATGGGTACTTGCATTGGTCAAAGATCATAGAACTATATACAAACAAGGATTAACTTTATTGTATGTAAATTATACTTGAAAGAAAAGGTTAAATAATAATAACAGTAATAATAGTACTTGATTTCTAGAGTTTATTCAGCCACATTCAAGTGATACCTACTGTGTGCCGGGCAGGTGCTGGGCACCGGGATATAGCCAGCAGTCCACAGAGCTCCAGACAGGTAGAGACAGTGTGGTTAGAAAGTGGTTAGAGAAAGTGACTGACAAGAGCTATAATCATGGAGGGTTTTCTATGCCCAGGCATGGTGCTATGTGCATTAAAGTACAAACTCACTTTATCTTAGAAATGTTCTAAGATGACTTGTATCACCCACAATTTTATTTTTTTTTAAAGAATAATTTATTGATTTTGAAAGAGAGAGAAACATGAATGTGAGAGCATAACATTGATCCACTGCCTCCTGCATGCCCCAAACAGGGATCAAGCCCACAGCCTTTCAGTACACTGGATGACACTCAACCAACCTTGCTACACCAGCCAGGGATGTCACCCCATTTTAAACATGAAGAAACTGTCCCTGGGCCGGTAACTCAGTTGGTTGGAGCATTGTCCTGATATGCCAATGTTGTGGGTTCGATCTCCAGTCATGGCACAAGCAAAAATCAACCAATGAATGCATAAATAAATGGAACAACAAATCAATGTTTCTCTCTCTCAAAAAGAAAGAAAGAAGGAAAGAAAGAGAGAAAAGAAAGAAAGAAAGAAAGAAAGAAAAGAAAGATGACTGAAGCACAGCTAGTTATTTGTCTAAGATTTCAGAGCTAGAAAGTAATATAACAGGGCATTGAATTTAGGCATCTGATGGGAGACTATTCTCTTACCCACTACTGGCGAGTAAGGTGCATTTATTGAGCACAGCAAAAGTGCTAAATAAATGGAACTTATTGCTATTGATATTACAGATCCTCATTAGTACATACTTTCTGATATTTTTCTCCAGGGACCAAAGCGGATGTTGGACGCTCAAGTGCAAACAGACCCCGTATCCATTGGACCAGTTGGCAAATCCAAGTAAACAAATTGCCACAGTTCCCAGCACGTCCTCCTGCCACCAAGATGTCTCCTCCCTATAAATCTCCTCCCCAACCCACTCCATGTATATATTTTTTCTTCTGATGGCCATTGAATGAAATGCTGCCTACAAACCAAGCCTTAGCTGTTGTATATTGAGGTGTATTTATGTCTCTGGTCCGATCTTTGCTTGGTAAATAATCGTAAGGATGGCTTAGCAGGTTAACTTGTCAGGTCAGAAGAGTGGATGGTGGGGTGGGGTGGAGGAATCCTTCTGGTTAAACAATGAAGCATGGCAGCGACAAGTTGCAGGAAAGAAATGGTTTGTCGTAAACGGGCTCACACAAGAAGAGAGGAAAATCTGTTTGTTTAAGTTCACGTTTCAAGGAGGGAGGACACGGGCTGTTTTGGGAAGTTGCAAATTTCCTGGAGTGGCATGTGTGGGGAGAGAAAAAAGGAACGAATAGTTGTTTTTTACACAGGGCCCTTGAACATTATTGATGAGAGGGGCCAGACTGACTGGAGAGGGCATGAAACGATTTGGGTAAACAATTGCCTTTTTGAGGCTCAGTGACAAGGGCGAGGATCACAACTTAAAACACACACAAAAACCCCAAATAAATGAAGTTGCTAGTTTATTTTTCAACACAAGGGGGCGCCCAGGGCTCCATGTGAATCCTGCATCCTGTGTCCCTGTGTTATTCATGTTTCTCAGATGGCTGAAGGGCTTGCTTCATCTGCTCTGTCTGGCACTTGTCTCCAGTCTGTCTGTAATTTTCTAATATTCTCGGACGTGCTCTGATAAAACCCTCCCCGTAACCCCCTTAATAAAAAGTTACAGAAGAGCATTCACAGATGAGTTTTTTAAATACTTGTACAAAGGAGTAAATAGGACCATGAGTCTATTAAAATGTAATTCAAAAGTCGCATATGATTGGCTGATATAATGTACTGCATCTTTCTTTCTCTGACTTAATAAAAAATACATTGATATCTAAAGCATCTTTTAATTTTCCACTTTTAAAGCAGGTCTCTCACATCCTATGCCTGAGACACTTTACCTTCCCCAGTAAAAAAATAAATAAATAAAAATCAGTGCTCTTCCTCCAGCTTTCCCTCTCTCCCAGCTCCTCCCAGGTTTCCTGAGTGGGGGCACACAGGAAGACCACCGTGTGCGCATGTACATTTGCATATGCACATGTACCTACTGTATATAAAAGTGCTGCCTTGGGCCAGGCTACCTGGAGCTGAGCCTGAGATGGGATTCATCTCGATGCATGTGAAATAATGAGGGAGAGCTCCCTTCAGAAAGGGGGGAAGAGAGTAGGGCTGGGAAGGAGCTGAGCAAAGCCTGGGCTCCGCTGGAGCTGGGCTGCACGATGCCCAGGGTGCGCAGAGGCATGATGTGTACCTCACAGCAGGTGCTTCCTCAAGCCAAAGGCCACCCTTGTAAGCAGGAAGGGCAAGCTGCTTCCATTGTGCTGAGAAGCGGGACTCCCTGAACAGCTAGAGGACATCTGCATGGGCAGTGTCTGCTCACAGATACACGCACGGGTATTCACATTCATACCTGAGCACAAATGCATGTGTTTATACATACATACATACACTGCATACAGAAATAATGCATGCACATGTTTATACATATGAACATAAGTGCATACAGGAATCGATAAATACATGCATATGTTCATATTCAATACACATGCAAATAGGTGCATGAAACTAACACAGATACACACACACACACACTTGCCTATACAAATCCATCACATATGTGACCCATCACACATTGATTGGAAATCAGTTGAATATATTCTAAGCTTGCACTTTAGCCAAATAAAACCATGGATTGGGCAACAAGGTGTTTAGAAAGTGTGTTTGGGAGGAGAAGAAAAATGGTATCTCTAAGAAAACAGATTAGAGGGCCCTTTGCTGCTGGGCCTGCTGGGTGCTCGGTTTCAAATAAAGACCCCAGGTGTCTCCCATGCAGCTGAGTGACTTCCTCAGACTGCCTGCCTGAACCTCGGGATTACTTTGAGAATGACCTCATGGCACCTAATGACCCAAAACTTCACTTGGCACAAATCAGGGGAATACCCTCTGGGGAAGCCCTTGCTGAGGGTGACGCTCCCCAGCCCAGGATCACAGAGCATGGGAAGAGGGCAGGGAGCCAGGCAGCTGGGGATTCCTTTGTGTCAGCACACCAGCGGGGGTTTGCGGGGCCCCACCAGTCCACTGAGAAAGGCGACAGTTTCATTTGCAAGTTTCGCCTTACTGGATGCTGGGGCTTTGGGCCTGATGAGAATACCCAGGAGGAACTGAGTTATATGAGAAGGAGCCCTCCCATCTGCCATCTCTGCCCCTCTCCCCAAAAAATGTAAAATCTTTAAAGAGGCCCTTTGCTGAGACTCCCCCTGCAGAGCATGCCATCAGTTTCTGTAACTGGTTTCCCATCCTCCTGGCCAAGAAGAAAAGGAATCTAATGAAATGGCTCGCTTTCTAAGGCATGAACATGGAAGCCAGCTATATTGAATTGTTACTACAGCGCTAGGGAGCAAGTTCAACTCCACATCTGAGTGTTGTGTGGATTTTGTTTTATGGGGAGGGGGGTTGTTTTGGTTTTGGTTGTGTGTGTGTGTTTAGTTGAAAATCTATTCCTGAGCATTTTCAATAAACACGAAGAGGAGCTGATGTTCCTCAAACTAAGCCACTCAGGCAGCAAAACTGCCTCAGCAAAGCTTTCCAATACCTGAAACTGAGAGACATGGCCTGGGGCGGGCAGGGCCCTTGTTACAGTCTGTGCTCTCATTGACTTGTTTGCTTATTTATTTTTAGGTGCACAGGGAAGTGTGTCTTCTCCAAAGTCAAGAAGTGGCCTTTCCCAAGAATTGAGCTATTGACCTGAAATGGCTGCCACTGGGGAAAACAAAACACAGGAAAACTCCGCTCCCAGGTCCAGCTGTCGGTGACTTGACTCATGCCCACATATTAACCCATTCACAGCACAGGTGTTCTCAGCGGCCCCTCGTTCCCTCATGGGCACGTGGTCGGCAAACTCATTAGTCAACAGAGCCAAATATCAACAGTACAACGATTGAAATTTCTTTTGAGAGCCACATTTTTTAAACTTAAAATTCTTCTAACGCTACTTCTTCAAAACAGACTTGCCCAGGCCGTGGTATTTTGTGGAAGAGCCACATTCAAGGGGCCAAAGAGCCGCATGTGGCTCGCGAGCCGCAGTTTGCCGACCACAGCTTTAGGGGAAGGGAATACATACCCCCAAAATGCCTACAGGTAGGAAAAGGAAAAGAAAGTGAAGTTCTTTTGTTTTTGTTGTCACCCCCTCCCCTCTTTAAACAAATTATCAGGGATTTAAACACGCAGACATGGTAGCTGATTGTCCTAGTTGTTTTGCAAACAGCTCAGATTCCTATTAGATTCCAGGAGGCCGGAGGCCGCAGACGGCAGTCTCTGTTACCAGCCCCACTGGCTCCTTCTCAGAGAGGAGGCAGATTCCTACCCACTCAACCTGACAAACGTCATTCCTTATGTCAGAGTCCCAAATTAATCTTCAGCATGAAAAAAAGCAGTCGGCTAGCGCACCTTCCTTAAAGAGCAGGGAAGCGATTGCACTGATTCACTCACCCATGGAGCAAGCACAGAGCATGGCTCGCAGAAACAGGAGATGGGAAGGGTTGGGTCTAACCATGCCCCCAACATGCCCCTTAAGCCTTTGTCACAGGCAGTTCCCAGGTGAGTAGCATCAGGCTCCTCCGTGGTCTAGGTCTCTTTCACGCTCTCAGTGGGAAGAACAGAAAGGACGGGTTCCATTAGGAACAGCAGAAATTCCTGACTGAGCAGCAAAGTGGGTACATTTGTAATTCAGATCTTTAGCACTGGCCTGGAGGCCGCTCAGCATCCAGCCCTTTGCATAAATTGGTTTTCTGGGGAGTTTAACCCTTTCGCTTCTGTTTCCCTTCAGCAAAAAGCTACTCTTGGAGCCTCTCCATGCCCCCACCCTTTAACTAGCCATAGCAGCCCAAGCAATTTCACCGAAATAAGGGAAGTCATAGTGATACCTTAGGTTACCACATTTCACAGCTTGCAGAGTAGATTTTGGATGCATTATCTAAGTTAAAGCTGCACGCCACTCACTTTGTTACATTTCATTATGAGGGGACTGTCGTGCACCTGTAAGGCTCCCCTCCCCTCCCCCACTCTCCTCTCCTCTCCAAAGGATCACTATTGACAAAATGGCCCCCAGCTGCATTGCTGACAATGGTGGCCAAGGAAGGAACACACAGGGAAATTCCAGGACCAGGGACCTCTAGCTAGGCTCTTTTCCCAACCCCCATTGCCTAAATGGAGGTTGGGGATAAGCAGCTCTTAAGAGTGTGTTTGTTGATTGACTTCTAGAGAACAGTCAAGTTGAATGAAGAGAACTAAAATAAGGGGCCAAACTGGGCATGCTCCATCTCCCTTCTCACTCAGCTCCGCCAAGTAGGCACCACTGGTACCCCGTTGCTCAGGAAGGAAGCTAGAGGTTAAGTGTCTCACCCTCCAGCTGAGTGTGGGAGGCAAGGCTGGTGATGATAACTTAAATGTTTGAAATGACACTACCCTTCCTTACATTTCTTCCAAGACTGAGCTGATGGGGATAGAAAAGCAAACCAACCAACTTTATTTTTAACTTTGGGCTGGGAATCACAGGAGACCTAGACATAGTAGATTCTCCATAAATACCGGCTGAATGGATAAATCGGTAGATCAGTATTCTGTGGCCACATCCACTGGAAATTGAGTTGCCTCTAGTATGAGTTGATTTTAGCTCCAAATGTTTGGTCACTCTAACCAGACATCGACCCTCCCCAAGAGGTCAACCCAGTTGTTCTCAAAGTTTGGTCCCATAGTGAGCAGAATCCCCTAAGAACTAGGTAAAGATGCAAATTCCTGGACTCCACTCCAGGTCCACTAGGTCAAAACCTCTGGGGATGGGACCCACTTGGTTCTGATGCACAAGAAAATTTGAAAATCACTGATCAGGGTAGAGCTACCACTTCACTGAACATCAACTTTAGAAAAACAGCCCTGAAGATGCAAAGATAGCAGCTAACATTGGGTCTGAGTTTATGCCAGGTGGAAACTTAACCTAAACTCTTAAAGGCATGTTTTCATGTTTGTGGGAGAGATGGGCGAGCAAAAGACGATAATAATGTAACATAAGAGAGAGAGAGATGCAGGTGCTGTGGGACTCAGGAAGGCACAGATGAGTCAGAGGGATTCTCAGCTGACGAGGAATGTAAAAGCAAGTAGCTCAGCATGGCTGGGGTGAGGCTGTGGGAGGACAGGTAAGAAGCTGGGGCTGGAGAGGAAGCTCAGACCTGATCATAAGGACACATGGAAAGGAGCCCACCGTAAGTTTAAACACTCTCCCAAGGGCAATAGGGAACCGTGGGAGAGATCCGACTTACTTAGATTGGTGTTTTGGTTGCAGGTAGGATCCAATGCCAAGACAATTGAACTAATATTCATTGAGTGACCTGAACTATATACTAGAAATAATGTGTAATCGTTTTCTTTTTAAGTCTTTCTAAAGAGTATAAGGAATTCCCACTTTGTCCTGCCGGAGCGGCTCAGTTAGTTGAGTGTCATCCCGTGCACTGGAAGGTTGCTGGTTCAAGTCCTTGTCAGGCAGGGCACATACCTGGAATGTGGATTTGATCCCCATTCAGGGAGCATACAGAAGGCAACTGATCAGTTTCTCTTTCACATTAAAGTTTCTCTCTCTTTCTCTCTCCCTTCCTTTTCCTAAGCATGTCCTTGGGTGAGGATTAAAATAATAAATTCCCACTTACATAAAACCTCTAAGTGGCTTTAGTCCTTAAGTGGATGTTTAAATGCTTATTTCCCAGGGTCATAGATGTGAATCTGGAATTTGGCCCCAATCACTCAGATGTTCCCCACCTATGACCTGAGGCTGTGAGATCTTGATCAAGTGACTTCACTTCTAAGAGCCCGAGTTTTGTTCCTTGTAGAATGGGAGTAACAACAGACCTTATTCCAGAGAGGTGAGGGAAGAGAAAGGAGACGATGCATTTAGAGCAAGTACCCACAGTGCCAGTGAGTGATAAGTGCTCACCAGCATTACTGGTGACATCTGCCCACCGTAGAATTTATGTGTTCTCTGCCTCAGGCTGAGAGACCGCTGAATCTTTGGGACACCCTTAAAGTGTGTCCCAGTCTCTCCTCACCCAGGTAACAGCTGGCTGGCTGGCTGGCTTATCCAAAGCAAGAGAAAGGGATGAGATGAGGAAAATGAAATGTTGATTTTCCCTGGTGTCCAACTCGTTCTAAAGTAAAGTCCCATTTGGGGGAAGGGGACTGCCCTTGGCTTTTCTCAGCTATATGTATCTATAATATTAGCCAGGTTGCCCCACCTCTAACATCTCTCCAGCCCACCTCTGAATTCACTTGTGGCAAGGACAGCCTCCCACCTCAAAGAGCCCTCCCTTATTTGCTGTCCTTCTGGGTGGCTTTTTCCAGGGATGGTGGGAATTTGTTCAGTCCACGTTGCAGGGCACTGTGGGAATGATTGCGGTTTCATGCCCAGGGGCATCCCTCAGCCAATGAGGCATGGAAGACAGCAGGCAAATACCAGCTCCCCATCTCTCAGTGGCACAATTTGGAGGTCTCTTATCCTGTTCCCAACAGGGTCCCCAGCAAGACAGAACTCTAGCTTCCCCCAGCAGTAACATACTCATGAACACCCCCATATGTACGTCCTGGTATCACTTCCCAAATAAACTGCCTGCATCCATGTTCTTGTCTCAGGGTCTGTGTCCAAGGCACACACGTCAGTGTCTCACATAAGGTCCTGTCTGGAAAACCTAGCTGGTGCCAAGGGGTTCCATGAAGGGAAACCCACATGGGCACCAGCTGGAAAGGTGCTGGGACAGTGGAGCAGGCAAGCTTGTGACAAGGAGACATGAGACGGAGAAGGGAGTGGCAACTACATTAGGTCAGGCTGCCAAAAAGAAGCCAGGGAACCTGGGCTGGAGGAGAAACAGAGCACCATGTGGGAGTGAGGGCCAGGAGCCGGGGCTAGAAGGCTCTGTAGAAGCCCGGCCTGATCATGACGAGAGGTGCCAGTTGGCAATGGAACCTTTGCAGAGCAGTTTGAAGGGCAACATGGCAAGAGGGGCTAAGAGTGAATAGGCAAATGCCAGGCACACTCGGAAGCCCTGCTTTGAGGGAAGACTGAAACGAGGGCACCACCTTGGCTAGGGCACCACTCCCTAACCAGGAGAGGAGAGAGACCATGGAGATTGTGGCTCCAGGGATGGCCCTGCCCCTTCCTTCATCTTCAGATCCCAGTAATGGTTAACCACGCAGGCTCCTGGTCCTAAGGCCATGTTTGGAATCCCAAATCACTCAACATCTTCAAGCCTCACTTTCACAACCATGAAACGAGGTGAGAGCAGAATCTACCTGTGGCGTTGCCATGGGGATTGAATGATATACTCCAGGGAAAGCAGCACTGTGCCTGGCACACAGTAAGTGCCTAATAAGTGCTCATGTTTATCGAAACATCTGGAGACTTAGCTGCTCTCTGGATATCTGGCAGCCCATTAAGATTCCTGCTCAACCTTGTTTCTGTTCTTTGCCACTCAAACCCCCAATGTCATTGTCTAGAACCTGCCTCTCGTCTCTACTTCATTGCTTTAAAAAAAAAATATTTCCACTCTCACAGAAGTTGTGCCAGAACTGCAGGAGAAACAGCCTTCTCCTCCCTTCTAGGCTGAGTCCTTTTGCCACAGCCCCACCCCTGCCCTCTCCCAGCCAGTTGTTCACAAGTAGCTTAGCAGTTTTGAGGATACAAAACAGGAAATTATGCACAGCCCTGACTAGGGCAAGATCAAATGCAAACCCTTCATCAGGCAGATTGCTCCAGCTCTCAGAACCTGGGGCCTTGAAAAACCAGGTCCCCTTGCCAAGATCTCCTGGTCTGCTTAATCACTTCCTTTGCAAATGTACAACCTCTTTGACTGGAATGGAAAAGAGACGGTGAGAAAGAGGGAGGCGGGAGCTGAAAATGCTTTAAGTCAACCACAAGACAGGACAGGAAATTCTGGAATGAGGGGAGTATTTTTCTTTAATTCCTCAGTGAGAGCCACGACAGCCTAAAACAGCAGCTCTGGGCAAAATGACCATTCTAGCATATTCTTTTGCTGTTGATGCTCACCTAGAGGGAAATGTGTGGCCTTCTTTATTCAGGGGCTTCATAGAGAGTATTGGTGCAGCAAAGATTCATCCGACCTTTTGGTTGACTCAGGCAGCAAACGTTTGTTGAGTGCTCACTGTCCCCAGTGCTCTGTAGAGAGGACTACAGGGGGGCTCCAACAGGTAGAGTAACTTCTTCCCCACCCCCTCATGCCAGGTGAAAGTTCAGGGTGTCCAGGAGGCTGCCTACTATCAGAACCTGCAGTGGGTGATCCAAAGCTGTTGTGTCATTAAAATCCCTGAAAGACGATCACTTCTCCTTTCTGAGTTTTTCCTGGCAAATCAGAGCTATGTGCTTTATTAATCCTTAAGGCACTGTCTTACCTATGATTTTTATTTGCAACAGGGGAACAACCCATTAATGTTGAGCCAGCATATGGGATAGGATGGAATGGGATAGGATGGGATAGAACACTTCATGTCTAATTATAGGTAATGTAGGTAATAGTGATTAGTGAAGGGTCAGATTTTTTAAATTATGAATATGTATATATAGATCCAATATCTATTTCTTCTATGGTTTCTAATCATAAAAGTTTAAAAGTCTCTGGCCTTTAATATAGTTTAGTGGTTAAAAGTGTGGACTCTGGAGTCTACTGGTATGAGTTGGAATCTCAATAGGTGTACTAGCTGTGTGAGATTGGGCAAATTCACTTCTCCCATCCCTCTCCCTCCCTTAACCCCCTCCCACCCCCCCGGATCTCAGTTACTTCAGGGAAGTATCTGTATAAATAAAAGCCAAGTGACCAGAATGACCAGTCACTCTGACAAGCACTGTGGGCAGGCCAACAGACCCAATGGAGGCAAGGCTGACCGCCCATGCACGAATTCATACCCCAGGCCTCTAGTAACACAATAAAGAGAACTATAAGATGTAATATTGGATACCAACATCTCTGAGGTTCTGGGGCTATCTATTTTCAGAAAGTGTCATTCTGTCCTTATATCTTTCCTGTGCCTCCAGACTACTACTAATCTTTTGAGGGAAACTTGAGCCATCCTATATAATAAAAGGTAATATGCAAATTGACTTTAACGGCAGAATGGGAAAAACTGGTCACTATGACATGCACTAACCACCAGGGGTCAGACACTCAATGCAGTAGCTGCCCCCTGGTGGTCAGTGTGCTCCCACAGGGAGACCTCCACTGCCTCCTTCACAGCACTAAGGATGTCTGACTGAGGCTTAGACCTGCTCCCCTGAAGGAGCAGGCCTAAGCTGTCATTCAGATATACCCTGAGGGCTCCTGGGCTCCCAGAGGGATGTCTGACTACCAGCTTAGGCCGAATCCCTGGGAAGCAGGCCTAAGGTGGCAGATGGTCATGCCCCAAGGACTCTCAGGCTGAAGGATTTCACCTCCCCCACCCCAAGGGCATGAATTTTTGAGCACCAGGCTTCTAGTTTAATATATAAAAGGTCTCTCTGGAAAATTGGCAAGATAACTAGTTGCAGACCATCTCACCTACTGCGAACAACTAGAAAAGCTAGACAAAAAAATTGTTGTGAAGGCATCGAGCACAGAGACACAATGTCCACCTCCCTGGAGAAGACAGGGAGACTGGCCTGACTCTTCAGTAGAACTGATAATGGCTACAAAACAAATTCTTTAGGAAAAAATTAAGGACTGGGAGAAAATAACTACCCATCTATAATTCTATACCTAGTTAAAAAAAAACATCAAAATTTAAGATGAAATAAATACATTTTCAGGTAAACAAAAACTGAATGAATACATTACCAACAGACTCTAAACAAAGACTAAAGAAAGTTTTTAGGGAGAAAGATCATTATCTCAGATACAAGAATGAAAATTAGGAAAAAATAAAGAGCAGCAGAAGGATTCATTATTAGTAAGTCTAAGTAAATACTGACTGTACTAGAGGGCCAGTGCGTGAAATTTGTGCATGGGGGGATGTCCTTCAGTCCAGCCTGTACCTTCTCCAAGCTGGGACTCCTCAAGGGATGTCTGACTGCCCACAGAGGCCCGATCCCACTGGTAGTTGGACATCCCTCTCACAATCCAGGACTGCTGGCACCTACCTGCCTTCCTGATTGCACCTAAACACTTCTGCCTACCAGCCTGTCCACCCCCAACCCCTCCCCTGCCAGCCTGATTGATGCCTAACTGCTCCCCTGCCAGCCTGCTTGCCCCTAACTGCCCTCCCCTGCAGGCCTGATCACCCCTAGCTGCCCTCCCCTGTAGGCCTGGTCCCCCCAAACTGCTCTCCCCTGCAGGCCTGGGCACCCCAACTTCCCTCCCCTGCTGGCCATCTTGTGGTGGCCATCTTGTGTCCACATGGGGGCAGGATCTTTGACCACATGGGGGCAGTCATCTTGTGGGTTGGAGTGATCATCAATCTGCATATTACTCTTTTATTAGATAGGATAGAGGCCTGGTGCACAGGTGAGGGCCAGCTGGTTTGCCCTGAAGGGTGTCCCAGATCAGGGTGGGGGTTCCCTTGGGGCATGAGGTGGCCTGGGAGAGGGGCCTGTGGTGGTTTGCAGGCCAGCCATGCCCTCAGTGACCCAAGCAGAGGCCCTGGTATCTGGGATTTATTTATCTTCTACAATTGAAACTTTGTAGACTGGAGTGGAGCCAAGACTTCTGCTTGCTCTGTGGTTGCAGCCATTTCTGTTAGGATTTATTGAACTTCTATAATTGAAACTTTGTAGCATTGAATGGAGGCCTGGGCCAGCCAGGGTGTGTGGAAAGTTTGTCTTCCTCCATCACCAGGGCAACCCAAGCCTCTGTCCAGCTCTCTCTCTGGCCATAGCCATCTTGGTTGGGTTAATTTGCATAATTGCTCCTGATTGGCTGGTGGCCATGGCTTGGTGTAGCAGAGGCATGGTTAATTTGCAAATTATTCTTTTATTAAACAGGATTAAAACATAATAATAATGTTTCATGAGGTTATAAATATTTATAGACTTAGAATATATTACAGCAATAACACAAAAGGTAGGCAAGAAAGAATGGGAAATTAAACATGTCCTAAATTTCTTGCATTGCCTGAAAAGTAGTAAAAGCACTAATTTTATTAGACTCTATTAAAACAAGGATCACATTTGTGCTCTGTAGGGTAATAATAAAAAGGAAAGAAAATATAAAAATAACAAGCTAATAGAGAGGAAAAATAGAATGATCTAAAAAAGTAAGACCTCATTAATATAGAGCCACACTGGCTAGGGCAATGAAAAGGGTCATAAAAGAGAAAAAAATAAATGCATTACAGATGGAACTAATTTAAAATAGATAATAATATATTAGTATTGTGTTCATAATATATTAACAATTGCATTAAATGTAAATGAACTAAATACTCCAATTAAAAGACATTATACTAAATTAAAAAAACCACTATATTCTGCTTACAAGAGACAAACCTTAAATATACAGAAAGTATGAAAATAACAGGGATGTAAAAAGGTATTGCCTACACACACTAACCAAAAAAAAAAAGCTGATTAGTTATTAAAATAGATTTTAAGATAAGAAGCAATACAATACAAGGGAGACCCACCAGAAAGATAGAAAACTTCTAAATCTACAAACACCTGCTAATGTAGCCTCCATATACGAACTAGTAAAACAGAAACTACCAGATCTAAAAGAAGTAAAGAAACCCTACAATCATAGTGACAGTCTTTGACATTCCTTTATCAGTAATTAATAAACTAACCAATAAAAATACATCAGTAGGAATAGAAAAATTCTGACCAACACATTTAACATAATTGACATTTATAAAACAAAGCAACTAAAAACCGCAGAGTGTATCTTCTTCTTCAAGGGCATAAGGGACATTTCCCAAAATCAACATGTGCTGACCTAAGTACTACATCTCTTATTTAGAAGAGGGTGTGTACATTGGATGTGAGTATGAAAGAAAAAAGAATCAATGTTGATGATGAAGGACTCAGGTCTATGAGGCCAGAAGTGACTCGGTTGGTTAGATGTCATCCTGTACACCAAAAGGTTGCCAGTTCAATTCCCTGTCAGAGCACATGCCTGGGGCTGCAGGCTCGATTTCCCATAGGGGTCATGCAGGAGGCAGGTGAAGGATGTTTCGTTCTCACATCAATGTTTCTCCCTCTCCCTCTCCCACCCCCTCTCTGAAAATCAATAAAATACCCTTTTTTTAATGGTTAAAAAAAAAGGAGTGACTGATTTATGTTAGCATTTTGGAAAGATAGGGGTGTGTACGTATGTGTGTATGTGTGTGTGCATGCATGTGTGACAGTCATAAGGTAGTCAGGAGTATTTATATGTGTGAGTCAACCTGGGAATGAACCTATGTCTAGCTGAACATGAAGCAATTTTCCAGACTTTGTTTCCAGACTATCCCCAGGGTGAAATAATTTCCAGTTTTAATCACTGTTTTCTCAGCCTAAGTTTTTGCTTGTCTTGTGAACTGGGCTAGCATCATCTGTTTCAATTTGGAATGGTGGGCACATCGCAAAGAACTCTATGAAAGTCCCACAAAGTTACAGACACTTCTCAAAAAATGAAGTATCAACCCAATTCCTGGCCTCTTTTATCAGAGTGGGGTTGTTTGATTCATCGATTGACTATCAGCTGTGAGTCTGGGTCTGGGAGAATGATAAACAAGAGGAGCAGAGAATATTCCAGTATAGCTAAGGAATCATCCATTCCAAAGGCCATATAATAAGGAAATGGAGGGAAATCTCACATGCATCATTGGGTTATGTGCCCTTGTGTGATGTGTCTCCAATGACAGCTAAGAACATTCTATGAACTAGCTCAGAGACATTGGACTTGATAAGAAATAGCACATTTCAGTTTCTTCATTGTAAAATGGGCTAACGGAACTGAGACCATCATCATTATAAAGTAAATCAGATATATACACAGATTACTCAGAGCAGTGCTTGAGTTAAGTCAGCACAGAATTAATATATGCAACTTTTATCATTTTACTGTTTCAAATATTTCTTTCCTTTTTTATTATAAAACCATAATATTTTTAAAAAGCATTTTTATTGACTGTGAATAGAACAAACTGTGACCCCCTGGTTCATAAGTCAACACTTAACTACTGAGCCAACCATATTTTTTTAATCTTTATTGTTGAAAGTATTACATATGTCCCTTTTCCCCTCATTGACCTCTTCTAGCCTGCCCCATCCCCCACCCCAGGCCTTCACCACCCTGTTGTCTGTGTCCATGAGTTATGCATATATGCATGCAAATGTTCTGGTTGACCTCTTCCCATCCATCCACCCTCCCCCGCCTTCCTTCTGAGATTCCACAGTCTGCTTCTATGTCTCTGAATCTATTTTGTTCATCAGTTTATTTTGTTCAATAGAGTTCAAATATAAGTGAAATCATGTGATACTTATCTTTCTCTGATTGATTTCACTTAGCAAATACTCTCTAGGTCCCTCCATGCTGTCTCAACATAATATTTTTTAATCTTAGGGGAGAATAAAGGTAAAACAGATTATTATAATCCCATCTCCCTGAATCAATCTTATTTTTAAATAGTCCTTTCAAATATTTTTATATTGACCTTTCATGAAAGCAGGCATATAACAGGTGCTCAATAAAATGCATACTTACTGCCTAATTGTCCAATTCAATGTGAACTATTTTGTTTTATGTTTTTGTACATTAATTATAATTATACTAGAGACCCAGTGCACGAAACTTGTGCCCAGGTAGGGTCCCTAGGCCTAGCCAGCGATAAGGGCTGATTGGGGCCTTCCTTCCCGTGGCTGCCAGCTACCAGCCAAGGCCTTCCTTCATTGTGCGTTGCCCCCTAATGGTCAGCGCCTGTCATAGTGAGCAGTCGAACTCCCAGTAGGTCAAACTCCTGAGAGGACAATTTGCATACTAGCCTTTTATTATATAGGATATATATATATATAAAAGCCTAAGTGACTGTCCAACCATCCAACCATTTGACCAATAGATATGACATGCACTGACCACTAGGGGTCAGATGCTCAACACACAGGCATGGTAAAACATGGAACAGACTGTTGAATCTCAAAGGAAATTGGGGAATGGGGAAAGTGGGAAGAGATTAACCAAAGATCTTATATGCATACTAGAGACCCGGTGCATGCATTCGTGCACCAGTGTGGTTCCTCAGCTTGGCCTTCGGGGATCAGGCTGAAACCGACAGTCCAACGTCCCCTGAGAGATCACAGATTATGAGAGGGCACAGGCCAGGCCAAGACACCTCACTGGTGCACAAATCTAGTATATGATACAATACTATATTATATTATAATTATAGTATGTAAATTCCCTTTATTTTTTTATAAGCTATGTAATTATAATTCTTATGGCTTCATGATATCTTGTTATATCACTCTGAAAACCTTGGCTGAGCCACTTATCTTTTCTCTTTAAATTAGCTGGAAGGGATCCCAAAATAGTTGAAACCAAAATGGAGTTTCTTCCATAAGACTGGGTTGTAACAACCTTAAGCCCACAAGGTGATGAAATTATGAGGTAATCCTATTTTCATTTGAATCTTTGCTTTTTACTCTTTCAAAAGAAAAATGTAGTAGAATTCATAAATCCTCAACACAGATCAATAAAAGATATGAATATGTTGATGTATTCATGAACAAAACCAACAAATCCACCCTGAGTATATATGTAGGATCTCATCAGATCTCATTAATTCAAAGACTGGCTTTAAAAAGCTGCAAAGAAAAATTTTCAGCTATGTATTATGTTTCCTGAGGCAGCACCCCTAAAATCTTATGATGTGCTGGGTGGATAAATTCCTCTCTCCTGGTCTTGGGAAAGCAAGAGGAAGCTGAGTACAGCCAGTGCACAAGATTGAGACAGCTCGTTGCACATCGATGCTTGCTTCTCACAGCAACTATGATGGATACAAGCCTGCTGGTCCAGAGTGGGGTCTCGGAGGCCATCAGCCATAGGTGTGAAGAGTGGCTTTGCCACGGGCTACCTGTTGACCTAGGTAAGTTAGTAACTGACCAAGGCAGGATTCAGTCCCAAGTCTCCCTGCCTCCAAACTTCCTGGGCTCCCACACATAAAGCTCCTCTATGCAGATTGGTTCTTCTCTTATTTTGGTTTATTCAAAACTTCACTAGGAAGAATAGCCCAGGACAAGGCTATTGTAATCACTTCTTCAGAGAGGATGGTAGCTTAGATTATTATGGGTGCTTAAGAGGTGGTGGGAAGCACCTGTTTTCAGGGTTGATTTGAATAAAACTTGACAGAATAATGTAGTCTATGTGTGCTACCACATATGCACCTGAAGGGGGCGTAAGCACTTCACCTGGAAAGTCGCAGTGTTCAGCAAATGGAGTCATTGGCTCTCAATGGATACCCAGATGGAATTGGGTGCCCTTGCTTTTCATAGGAAAACCTGCACGTTAACAAGACTTTCTCCCCAAACCGCCCTTTCTTATTTCAGTCTGTGAGTGATGGCTATAAGGTGGAGTGAGCAGAAAATAAAATGAGATTCCATCTGAGAGTAAGACCCTCTCATTTGATGCTGCCACAGATGCACTCTAGGTATTTTATTTCATTCACTCATTCTCAAAGGGATCCAATGAAGCAGTGATCTTCACCCCCTTTTTACACAAGAGAGAACTCAAGTACTAAGAAGTTACAGAATTCGCCAGAAGCCACAGAACTGTGAAGTAAAAAGACAAGGATCCCAAGGGTTTGTTTGATTCCAGAGTTTGTAGGCTTCATCATGAGCTGCCTGCCATGTTGGTGAGAAGAAGGAGATCCCACGAGGAAAAGGCCGGCCTTCACTTCTCTGCAGGTCACAGACCCTTTCAGGGGCAGCCCAGACAGGTGGCGTCAGCCCACCTGAGTTCTATGTTTAAAATTTAACATTTTCTCTTGTAAGAACACACAACAGCCCCTGGTTGGGATGGGTGAGGGTGAGCATTTGTCGCTCAGCGTTTGGAAAGTTGATAACAGTTCTAGATCCTGTATGGGAGCCTGGCATTGACATTTGGGAAAAGTCTCTGCAAGGCTGCCTGGGACCTGCCTGCCGGATTCCTTGCAAATAGGAATTTGGCTACCTTCCCGTGGAAATGATTCCCAAACTGCAGTTTTAAAAACAGTTTCTTTAGGAAATTATAAAAGTGATCGTGTTTTTGCTAGAAAATGGTTGTGTCAACAGAAATGCATGAAAAATAAAATCACCAATTTTCCCATCATCCAGAGAGAAGCACTGTTAATAATCAATAATCTTTCTGTTTTCCTTAGGCACAGATACTTAATTTTGTAAGTGCAATTGGACTTGACTGCATAAAAAGTCTCCTAGCATGCAATTTTTAATCAAACCTCCTACATAAGCATTTTTCTATGTTTTAAACTTTAAAATTTTGGAAAACGTGTTATTTTAAATAAGTACCTAATAGTCTTCCCCAGTGGTTATTAAAACACATCTCATCATCTTTCCATTGGTGGACATTCCTTTGTATTCTATTTCAAGCCACATTGTCCCCATGTGAATGTTTCGCCTTTACACCGGTATTGGAGTCCTATCCCACCAATCAAACACTTTTTTTGTTGTTCTTGTTAATCCTCACCCCAGGATATTTTTCCATTGATTTTTAGAAAGAGTGGAAGGGAGGAGGAGAGACAGAAAGAAACATTGATATGAGAAAGGCACATCGATTGGTTACTTCCTGCATGTGCCTGACCAGGGCCAGGGATGAAGCTTGCAACCAAGGTACATGCCCTTGATTGGAATCAAACCCAGGACCCTTCAGTCTGCAGTCCAACACTCTAACAGCTGGAGCATAACCAGCTAGGGCCCAATTGAACACTTCAAATTTCCCATCAAAATCCTTCCAGATTTTTCTACATCAGAAGAGTTGAGATGCAAATTGTAGATGTGATCTTGGCTCAGAAGCAAACCCATGCTCAACTGTAAAAGCAATGCCCTGTAGGGGAAGTCAAAATGCCCTTACATTGAGTTTTCTGTTACCCAGTTAAAAGCAAACCAGCCCTGGTCAGTGTGGCTCAATTGGTTGGGCACCATCCATGCACCAAAGGGTTGCTGGTTCCATACCCAGTCAGGGCATCTCTCTCTCTCTCTCTCTCTCTCTCTCTCTTCCTCTCCTTCTCCCTTTCCCTCTGTTCCTTCTCCCTCCCCCTCTCTTGCTCCCTTTCTTTTTCTCTATTTAAAAAAAAAAAAAGCAAACCAACAGAAAACTTTCCCTGTCTCCCCATCCCCAACTCAGCCTATAGCCTGTGTTCCTCTTTCCCTTAGCCTGAATTCCCACTCCTTACCTGCCATCTACTCAGGATGTTGTCAACCCTTCTTCATCCCACTGCTTCACTGAGGCAGACCTTGCAAACTGTCCAGTGCAGTATTCTATGCTTTCAGTTAATGTTGTACTTCACAAGTGATACAGAAATGCATTTTCCCACTAAATAATGAACAATTTTAAGATAAAGGTAAATCCCCTTTTAACCACTTATTCCTGATCTTGGACACTTTCTCCTTCAACAAGGACATCTAGCATTCTAAGTGTGGTGGCAGGACCTCAGGTCTAAGAGAATGGGGAAGAGAGAAAGAGGGGGGGGGAGAGAGAGAGAGAGGGAGAGAGGAATATAAGAATACTGCTATACTTCTATGTATTGTTTGGAAGTTTTTCAGTGTATCTTATCTTTTGCACTAATCCTTGCATGGACTGTCGTTTTTTACCTGGGATTCTACTGATGAGCATTTAGAGCCTTTCTAATTCATCTCTACACAGAGAAGGAGCACTCTATCTGTCCCTCCGTGCTGTTGTTTTTTCTTTCTCCCAGACTATCGTTTTGTCAACGTGAGAAACATTCAAACCCATGAAGAATTTCTGTGAGTCGATTTGAGCCAAAATGCCAACAATTGCCCAGACACAGAATCTCGACAGTTTGAGATAATATTCTGGAAAATTGCAGGTTTGCGCCTTGTTTCATACATTACAATCAAAAGAGAAGATACAAGTGGGTTACATGAAATCCATTGGTGATAGATTAGAAAGGAAGGAGAAAGTAAAAGGGGGTGCGGTGGGAGGAGGGGGACATCAGTGATTGGATAAAAAGTAAAATGATAAACATTTTAGGTGGGTTCAGGATAATTAACAGTCAACAATTAACTCAAGAACAATGAGGGGATTTGTACCTGTGGTTTGAGGGTCCTGTAAAGGAAGACTACCTTGACATCCCAACGATACTTTATCGTAGATGCAAAAAGACAGTACACAGGCTTAGTTAAGGTAAAGATTGACCTTTGTCAGGGAAGATACCTGCCTAGGATTTGACTGCCCACCATTAATGCTTTTTGTTTAAAAAGTTTTCATTTCAGACCATCCTTTGTGGTTACTTTAAGTCTCTGAGTTTGCAAGGCTGCCACTCAGGCCTCCCAGAGCTGGTCAGGTTAGCACGTGGCCCCTTTTCGTCCATAGTCTGTAAGTCTCCTTTGCAATGTTTCCTGAGTGTACTGAACTGTGGTTGGAGCCAGGAATTCCTGTCTTGCTCTAACTGGGCGACCACATATACTCCTTCGGTTGGCACAACAGCTCTCAAAGACTCAAATGCTTACAGGAGCCCACTGGTTAAAAAAATTCCAAGGGTCCCCCACCACCAAGCCCTGCCATCCCCACTTCCAGCTGTTCTTGCATTTTTGGAATCTGTGCCTACTACTCTCAGATTTTTTTTACAAAAAGAGCTAGAATTCTAGATTTGTATATAAATGCTCACAGTTTTTAAGAGTTGAAGGGAATTTTAATCCCATATGGTTCATAAAACACACTTATGAGGCTGATTCAGCTGCCAAGATGTCAGATTGGAGCTTCTACCTCAAACAAAGACACTCCTTTCCTCAAATTCCCCTTTTTCTAAACTGGATCTGTCCCCTACCCAACCAGTCACTCATCTCCTGATTCCACCTCAGAAATTGTTCCAGGATTCAGCCCATCCTTCCTTCTTCACTGCCGTTACCTTCATCCCAATGCTCATCAAGCCGAATCCTGGCTGTGACTAGAGCATTCTGCCACCAGTTGATACCACCCGCACCCCTCCCTCCTATGCTCCACCCTCCTCTCCATTCTAGAACATATCCACCATGGCTGATGGAGAGAGAGAAGGAAAAGGAGAAGGCGGGGCAAATGTCCAGGTCCCTCCTCTGCTCAGACAGCCTTCCTGTTGCCATACCCCCCACCCCCCACCCCAGCCCCGCTAAAGAAAATTGCCAATGGTGGCCACATTTGATCAGCACTTGGCCCAGCAATATAAAATTTGACCCAACATTATCAAGTCAGGTTGCACATAAATATTCAGATACTGGATTCAGATATTTCCTGAAAGATCTGACTGACTGACAGCCCTGTGTCTGCATGTTTCAAAACATGCATGATCATTGTTTTATTACACAATAATTAGTTGGAAACAAAAGTTGTTACATGGACTCAATTGGCCTGAGCCCACAAGTGACCATGGCTTTGAGAAGACAGACACTTTGCTCCCTTTAATATTTCCTTACCTCAGACAGCCTCATGCACCCATGTTACTGGTTCTAAAGGAGGTTGCAACCTCTGAACCACTAGCTGAAATCCATTCTGTTAATGTGCACTTAAGACCCTGTGTGTATGGCCCTGACATTCCCACCCCTAGCCTTTCCCTTCCCCTCACCCCTTTCCTTTTTTCCTTCACTAACACTGGCTGATTCTCCAAGAAATTGTTTCAGACTTGACCATTCAAATGCCATGACTGTTTTAGTTACTTAAATCAAGGCAGACACACTCCATTCAGAGAGGTCTTCTCTTTGGCTCAATAAATCTCTCTTCAAATCACTAATGAAGTTGAATTTGCTCTAGACAGTGCGTTTCAGGTTGAAGAAACTCCTACTGGAGCTCTTTATTTCGTTCTCAGGAGTATACTCTCATGTCAGATTCTAAGAGAAAGAGTCTGTACTGCCGACCAACAAAGTCACCCCTAATTCATCGAAACCCCCAAGAGAAATATACTGAAGATCCTTCAGTAAGAGTGCAGCTCATGCTTATGGAGAACACACAGAGACACATATCTCTGAACTAACTGGTTTTCTTCCTTTACAAATTTAATAATATAAATAATCATTGTTTTATTACATGGTGATTGGTTATTCATGTTAAGCTTATTTTTGCAAAACTAGATTCAAATTTTTAAAATTTGTTTTGTTTTAAGAGTCTTTAAAGTGGTAAAGTCTGTTTGATGTTTATCAACAGAACACAACTTTAATGGGGGGAGCAGTAGCTTTAAGACTATCTGTTTTGAAAACTACACTTCCCAGAATCCTTTGCAGCTATATGTGGCCATTTAAATGGGTCTGACCAATGAGCTGTCAGAAGTCATTGAGTGGACTTCCCAAAAAGCTCATTAGAGGCAGTGGGGGGCAGGTGAACACTCAGGTGATCACCTTTTCCCTTCTCCTTTTCTGCTACCAGAAAGGCTATGTGACTATGAGAAAAAGGCCAAAACCGCTGGCCTTAAAGTCCATACCACACCATTACCAGCAACCATCTAATCTCTGGATTTTTACTGAGTAGGGGGAAATAACTTATTTAAACTGCTGCTCTTTGGTTTTCTCTTAGAGGCAGACAATTTGTATTCTATTCCAAGCTACTCTAAACAATGGGGTTGGGAGGACATGTCCCCCTTTGGCTGCCCACCAAAAATCACAAGGAAAGACTAATTAAGGGACAGCTGTAAATACTATTACTTTATTCTTAGTATCTCAAAATTCCTCATGTGCTATTTCAACATTTTCTGCCTTTTGGCCCAAATGCCATCCAACATTAAATTTATCAACTCTGCATGTAATAAACAGTGATGCGGAGGCCTGAGCCATCTGAAAAATTTAAACCCAAATCTTTAATTCCATTTTGACTCAAAGGCTCCCAATTTCTCACTTTACTCTGATTGTGTGACTCAACCTGAACACATTTCCAGTGCCATTCTGGATTTTTCCATAATCTCCCTTCCTTAAGAAATTCAAGATAGTGCCACAAACACAATCAGCTTTTAATAGGATTACTGTTTCTGGCTAAATTGGGGCTGCAACCCTGGCCAGCAGCTGTGTTTGTGGCTATCTGAATAACTGCTTCGATTCCCCACTTGTTTTTGAGTGATTGTAGACCTGACCTCTGGGCATAGCTGAACATTACTCATAATCAAACCGAGAGTTTCAACACTAAATGTGACAGTGTGTGCTATATCTGTTTTCTCTCTGGCACATTACTCAAATACCATTGAGTTGAAGTCAAGTTGTCCCAGAGCCCACGGAATCTTTGCCCTCACGGTCCCTGCAGGAGCCCTTCCTTAAAGAGCTTCCTCTGCTGTACTGTAATCTGCTTCTCAGTGAATCTGTGTTGATTGCATGTTTCAGCCTGATTCTTTTCTCCTGCCTCATGTCCCCTGGAGATCCCGCTGCCTCCATAAAGCCATGTGTATCTTATCTCCTCCAAGGCAGTTGCTAAAACCAGAAAGCAGGCTGGAAAACATTTCCCCAAACTGGACTGTTTCTCATCATTCCTTCCTGACACCCTCAGATAGCTTGTTAGCCTATCGTCTCCCCTTCGTCAGCATAGCCCCACTGGGTGTTGGGGCTGAATGACATCATCCAGGAATATCTAATTAGAAACAAACATGCCTCTTTCCAAACCTGAGACACCAGGAGAAATTTCGAAAAAATTGTCAACGAAAGAGATCTTTTCTGGCCAGACGGAAACTCCGCTGGCTTTCAGGACACTAGCATGAAAGGGCTGGAAAGAAGTGGCAGATAATCTTTCCAACGGCGGGTCCCAGCGCAGTGGCATAACCCTCCAGACCTGGGGTGAAGCTCAGATGTTTGATGGGAAATGTCGAGGAACTCTTGGCTCTCCCAGGCAAAATGTAGCCTCATGAAGTTTCTGGAAGTCTCTGAGAAGTGGTCTGAACTCCTGCCACTGTGGAGACAGACCACAGTGAATTTTGATTGTTGATTTTGTATTTGTTCAACAAATTCTCATTGAGGGCATCTCTCAGCAAGACCTATGTCTGGGGCTTTGCTGCCACATCCAGGGTTGTGATCTTCTCCCAGGAATAATGTGGCCAGAGGGCTACTCATGCACTAGCCCTACACATGAACAAGTATTTCCATTTAAACTTAGATAAACAAATAGGAAAGGAAGCTACCAAAGCATCTCGGTTTCCATAGCCACATCTCAAATGCTCAGTAGTCATGTGACTGCTAGCGGTTGCCACATTAGATGGTACAGCTCTAAGATATTTTTACCATCGTGGAAAAGCTCTTTTGGGACCATCTGACTAGACTGCGTGACTGGCCTGGGACATCCTAGATCACACCTATTGATCTGATATAATTATGAATGCCACCCTCTTTCACTCTTGTCACATCCTGGTTGGGAAACCGAACAATAATGAACATGAACTTGACCACCGTCTGTGCAACCCCATAAGCCACCTGTCTTTGCCACAACTTCCCTGAGGCCCAAAAGTTCTGTCTTGATGAAAATGTTGGAGGTGTCAGGAGACCCCCTGTCCTTTTTTCCTGCTTCTCTCCCACTGGCCAAATGTAACAATGTCAGGAATAGAAGCAAAAAAGCATGTGAAGGTATTTTCAGTTCTCCCAAATGCATGATTAACGTGTGAGGGTCTTCGGGTTTGTTTTATCATTTCCCCTGGCTGGAAAGAGCTCAGATGGACCCTTTTGCTTTAAAAGTTGCCGAGGTCATGGAAGAGGGGGAGAGGCCCGCTGTGGCTTTTCCTCTGAGCTCCCAGCAAGCCTCCATTAGGGGCTCCATACCTGGGGCTCCAGCCCCCAGCCCCCAGCCCCCAGCCATGAGCGCTGCCCTAGCCTCCGCCCCTGCCCATCTTGCCCAGCAGAGGGCATCCAAGTCTAATATTCTGGGTGAAGAATATTTACAGATTCATTAGGGATTTTTTTGTCTTCAGTGACACTTTTTTTAAGCAGCAATCTGAGGTACCAGATAACAGAGGTCACTGAAGGGCCTGTGGTGGAACCTGAGAGACGAGAGCCCTGGAGGCCGCAGCCCACTCAGTGGGGCCCAGCTGAGGGACACAGTCTGCAGGGGGGACGTGGGCAGACACCATTTTGCAGAACCTGAGAAGTGAAATCTAAACTGGGACAGATGTCTGTGTAGCCCAATGATGAGGCCTGGGGGGTGAGGCGCTGCCCCGCTGGCTGCACGCCCTTGGACTAGCACCTTCCTGTGGGGCTCCCAGAACAGCCCAGCATGTCACCCCTGGGCCAGGCAACAAAATGGTGTTGGCCCTGCAGGGTGGCAGCAGGGACCCCAGGGGACTTTTGTTCAACTTCCCGTCATGTCAGTCCACATTCACTATCATCTATCTATTTGTCCATCCATCTATCTTTGTCACTCTTTCTCTCTCAAGCTTTCTCTTTCTCCCCTGCTCCCTCAGCCTTTCTCAATCTCTTTCCCCTCTCGCTCCTCTATTTCTCTTTCTGCTTCTTTCTCTCACCCCTCCCCACTGCTCCACTCTATTTTCTGTCTCCCCTTTCCCTGTTCCTTCTATCTGTGTGTGTCTCCCTACTTTTCTCTCTCTCCTCCTTTCTCCCACCTTCTCAATCTGCCTCTCTATCTCGGTTCTCTCTTCCCCACCCCTCTCCTTTTCGCTCTCTCCACTCCCCCCTTCTTCTCCCGGCCTGTCCTCCCAGGAGCCTTCCCCTCTCCTAGAGAGGGGTGCAGTCCCCCTGACTAGACTCCTGCCCAGCTCCCCGAGGAGCTGATTGACTAGTGAATGGAGTTGTGCTCTGTCCTATGACTCTAAGGGTGAGGCACGAGGCCAGCTCTGAGTGGGGTTGCATGGTTTGCCTGTTTGGCGGCATGGCACATATTGAAGGTATCATGGATGTTCGCTGCTCTTGAGAAGATGCCAGAACACTTTGGAGGGGCTCGTAAACACAAACATGCAGTGTCACCGTCTGCACCTTTCAGGAAGAGAACAGCAGGTCCCGTGGGCCCTGGCAGCTGGGCCGAGTGGGACACTTATCTGCTGAACCACATTTTCTTTTCTGTGATAATCGCACTTTCCTCCGGAGTAAATAACACCAGGCAATAAATAGCGAAGGCACGTGATATTGGTTCAGTGAACACCGGGTGTTACTATTTTATTATTTCTGTGCCATGACCTGGAGCTTAGCTTCTGCACACAAATGCTTGATGGGGACATTTGGCCCCACCTCACCTGTGACTTCCTCTCTGGGACTTTGTAAGTCATTGCTTTGTGATTCAGCTTCTCTCTGAATAAAGCAAACAAACTTTGCCAACCACCTTTTCTGAGACTGTTGATAAACCACTCAGCACAACTTTAGGGAGAAAAATACCTGGCTACCCCCACTCCACGCTCCCAGGGCGCTAGAGGCAGTGCCGGTACTAAAGGTGCCTCCTAGATTGGGTGATAAATAAAGTCACTATATGGAAACATAACACAAACTGGCTAAGTTCAAAGTCAGGGACAGGAGATAGATAGATAGATAGATAGATAGATAGATAGATAGATAGATAGAT